>JANHGB010053250.1:45598-67873 GCA_026283785.1 Coracopsis vasa
TTTTCTTTTTCTTTTTCTTTTTCTTTTTCTTTTTTTTTTTTTTTTTTTACCCAAAAGAAGAAATAAATGCTGGGAAATTTTGGTAGGTTCTTTTTTTTTGTTTGCTGTTTTGGGGAGGGGGGGTGGTTTTGTTTTATTTTGTTTAATATATCAGTAGAATGAATGTAAACCAATCTACTTAAAATGTATATTCACAAAATATTCCCTGAAATACAGAAAGTTTCCACTTTCCCAACTGAAAACTTCAGGAAGGAATAAGAATCTTATTACAATTGTAGGCAGAGCTGTGCAGAACTATTGTTACTATTCCAATTAAACTTTGCTAAAAACTATCCACAAACGGTTAGCTGGGACACCAGGCATCCTAAATTTTGCTTTCTCTCTTAATTTCAGGGATCTAAAACTTGGAAATTTTCTTCTTGTTGAGAACAACAACATCAAAGTTGTTGGTAGGTGCACATTATCTGTGAAGCTTGTCTTCAGCTTTTTATTTTGTGTGGCTTTCAGTGACAGTTCAGCTGCTATTTAAACAGCACATTTTATGAGTGAGCTTGTGATTATTCAATAAACATATTTGAGCTTTTATAATAAATAAAAGTTATGAAGTATAACTTAACAGCTTGTTTATTTGAGCTTTAACTAAAACATATTTTTAAGAGAACAAGGAAAACAATTTTGCTTATTGTTCTCCCTTGTGTAGTGCTGGAGAAGCAAGAAACAATTACAGCTTTAATGTGTAGAAAGCCGTTCTTAGCAGAAGTGATTTGTAGACAAAGAAATAAATCTTCTGGGGGGAAACGCAGGTATGGACACATTAGCTTCTGTCGAGTCATTACTCCAACTAGAAACCTCATCATTTGGTATGTGTTAAAAAAAGGAAAGAGACCATTTTGGTCCCTAACAGAAATCTTGCTAGGGTTGTGAAGCAAACATTTATAAAAATCAGAGAATTTGCACCAAGCAGTTAACACAGCTCAGAGAAACATTAATTTTGTTCTATGAAAACCACACAGAAAAATCCCCGCAAGGGAAGCTCACTCTTAGAGACGCCACATGTTTAACCCAGTGTTTCCCAAACTTTTAAAAGCTTAACACCTCTGAGAAAAAAGGCACCAACTCTTCACCCCTGTTTTATAGCCAGCCAGTCCTTTACAATCACACCTTTCTCTTCCCTCCCCCTTTCACACATGTACATGTACAGAGAAAAAGGCTTAAGTTAGCACATTTTACCCAACATTTGCAACAGGCTAAAGCATACCCAGCTGAGCTGAATGCTGTAGCTCATTAAGCCATGATAATGCAGCTGTAGCATAGCTACAGTACTAGAATACAGTTAACCGAGGCAAACTAAAATAGCTAACCAAAATCAACCAAACCAGGCCCATAGCTGGGCAACTTCGCTATTATTCCTTTGCTAATTCATGGCACATCTATTTGAACCCAAACTGGCATACACAGCTTGAGACATTGACAGATGCTACAGCTGCTGTTTTTATCTTTCTCCTAATTTCAGCCAACTAGTAAAGTTAAAGTACTTTGGGAAGAGACTAAAACTTGCCTTTGTTTTTCTGACCATCAGATTTTGGGCTCAATAATACTGCAAAATTTTAGGGTCTCTCCCAGGAGCTGTTACATACCCATTGTGGAAGCCCAGCCTATGCTGCCCCAGAACTCCTTGCTCGTAGGAAATATGGTCCAAAAGTGAATGTCTAGTCCACGTAAGTAGGTCTAAAAATAAACATATGCATGCCTACATGCAGCCATCTGATTCAGATGTCTAAAATAGAAGCTTAGCATTCCTATATGCTCAAAAGAGAAAGAGGATTTATATACACATAAATATATAATGTAAATTATTTCTCTCAAGACCTGCTTCTGGCAAACATACTGTATATAAGCATTTTGACCTAACTATGATTCTTATACATCAGCTTCCCCTGAATTTACAATAGTAAATAAATAGTATTATAAATAGTACACAAAGTTAAGAATGAAAGGACAAATTCTACCGAATTACTTCACTATAAGTCTGGATTTCAAGAGTGCTACTCTGAATTTATGGAGACATAACACAGACAAATCAAGTCTAGAGGATGCTGTCAGCACTTATATAGGATAATTCTTATTTTACATTTCAGATGTCTGAATGAGGGCAAAGCAGTAACCTTAGAACCATTTACTGAGCTCACTCTATTAATAAACGTCACATAACAGGTCAAGGGCTATATAAACTTATATATGGCCCTTGATGTTTAACATAGTCATATTCTTCATCTTAGGAATAAAACATATTTATGATTTAATTCTGAATTGTTCACATTATCATAATGGAAATTCAGGTGGGCTAAAATTTTAATCAGAAAGATAAGTTAATTCTAAAAAGTTTTAAAACTGAACTCTGGAATCAAAAGCAGTGTAGTCAGAAATACTGACTTCATTCAGCAGGACTGACAAGGAACCAGAAAGCTGTATTCAGTCAAAAGCACATTCAGAAAAACAACCAGATTCAGCTGAAATACAGCTAAGGCTCCTATGAAGCAACAGCAAACAGTGGTGCCTGTTTTGCCTAGTCATGACTTTTGTGGATAAGATTTTAAAGATTCTTTGAAGGACTAAAAAAATACTCATTTTCGTGCACCAGCTGAATTGTGGAAACAGTTGCTGTATTCAGATAAATCTGAATAGTTCAGTGGGATAGAGGAGGAGCAGTTTGTTATAGCTAATAAATTTTCAAGTTTAAAATACCATCAGATTCCATCTACAATTGACTATTAAATGTGTTACTGTTAACTACCTACAATTTGCGTATAAGGTACTAAAAGAGGTTTCAAGATGGCAGCTCCATCCGCTCCTCATTCAATAGGCTGATGAAAAGAACTATTGACAGTTTAAAGCACTAATCATGCATATCATCACCAGCAATATAAAGCGCATGGTAGCGTTTGCGGTGTTGACAAGAAAAATGTATTTAATATTGTAATGATATTAGAGATCAATTTGCACTGCATGTTACTCCCATTCATCAGAGAATATTCAGGGGCCCTTCTCTCACTCCAACTCCAGCTACATTTAATTCACATGCTATTATGTATTATAGAATGGCAATCCTTGCTACTGCAGTCAACTCATTGCATCATGTCTCCTTTGTATCTCTGGGGTTTTTTATTCACAGGATTCACCAGGGAAGTTTTGGAAAACATTATGTTCAAGGACTAGATTTATCAGGAGGTTTGGAAAAGTGAGAAGAGGTGGATCTCATCTAAACGTAGTCATTTAACAACCAGGCACCTGGGTTATATCTGGCAGTTGTTATTGTCAGTGCAGGGAGATAGCTCATCTCCTGAGACACTTAACTGTAGCCTAAAATAGCTGTATAACATAGCTGGATGAATCTCTCTTTGAAAGGCCTGTCTCTTTCCATTGATACTAGTGACACCAAGGTTTTAAATGGTTAAAGTGAGTCAAGGTAAGTCCTAGTCAAGAGCAATAAAAAGCATTTATCCCTGTCACTGGTTCAAATTCAATCCAATGCAACATTTAGAAAAAGGTCCTACCATCTTCTCATGGTTTTCCAGTGGTGCTTTCACCTTCTCATGGTTTTTCAACTATTTGAAAACATTAAAAAAAGATTGCACTTGTGCAAACCACGAACAAATCTGTTTCACAGATAGATAACATTGTCATCATCTGTATGAATGTACCAACCAGATCAGTTAAATTAGAATTGCCTGTATTCCTAAAATGACAGCATCAAATGAGTTCAGGAGAGAAACAGCAAAGGATGGCAAAGAGAAATGCCGGTGTGACAGAGCAGCTTAGCTGGAGTAAGGAAGTACCATGGAGAGTGTTCAAGGAAAACTCCCTGTTTGGGACAGCTAGGCAAGTTTTCCAAACGCTGGTACTTCTCCAGACTGAACGGCAAACCTTCACACAGTTTACTGATCACTGCTAGCAGACTGTTAGTCTTTCGCAAAAGTTAAAGTTTTAAGCCTTTAGCCAACAGCAAGCTGTTACCAAACGAATGCCTTCTAGGCGTAAGTCACACCTAATTTAGCAATCTGAGCAAAGCAAGAAGAACTGAATTACTATTTGGAACAAGATCTGTCACATCAGTCCCAGCTCTGTGTTTTTACTCAGCCTCCAAACCAAAATGCTTTATTCTGATGGGCTGGGTACACAACAGTGACACTCCAATGAGCTTATTTTAAAAATAAACAGCAGGTTTCCACTTTCAACACTGCTGGCTTTCCAGTCACTCACTGTACAGCCTATTTTATACACACTTCCCACAACATTTTTCTCCTGATAAAATGGCATTTACACAAAGAAAAATTGCATAAGAAGTATATGCAGTACAAACTGCTGCTTAGAGGTAATTTGTAACCTCGTTCTCGGTGCTGAAGGCAAATCCCTGAAACCTGAGTCATAGCTTTGTAGGATTTTTTAACAAATAATTATTAGTATTGTATGGAGCTTTGATGTTTGACTTTAACAGAGGTGTAAGCATGTTTGGCTATGCTAACCTGCACATTACCTACCCTTCATGGTGGAACCTTTTAATATCAAGCAGCTACATCCAAAGATGTTAATTGGAGAAATCAGCCCTATTCCATCAGATATCTCCCTGGTAAAGCACTCTAATTTTTTATAAAGAATTCTGATGTGTAAAAGGTCTAACCCATGTAATGAAGTGAATTTAGCAAAAATGCAATCTCCTGGAAAATAAGAAGTACCTTTTCTAGTTACTTTGTTTGCATTTACAACTAACTTTGCCTTTGCCTTAGGCAAGATCTCTTTATCTCAGGCTAGCAGGAAAATAACAATGTCTCTACAAAAGACTGCTATTCTTGATTCATATTTACAGGGGGAATAAAATATACATTGCTTTTACATTAAGTGGAGCAGATGTGCAGTAAATGAGAATACTGTCATGTTTACAGTATGTCCCATGCTGTGTGTCATAGCCAGGCATTCTTTCCCATTTTTCTCCAAGATCAGTTATCAAAACCTTAGATAATTTTTCCCAAAGAGCTTATCTTTTGTCTATTGACAGAACCCACAACACTGAGATATTAAAGAAATGTAAGGGCTATTTTTGTTGTTTCTGTTCATATCTTTCATGAGAAAGAACTGAAATACAACATTTTCCAATGAACTTCACTGACAATCTTTAATGAGGTACAGTCTATGGAGTCTTTTAGGACAACTGGGAAAGACAGTTCTCAGAAGCTCTAGCATGGATTACAACATGTAAAAGTCATGTTGGTGTATATACAGTAGCAGTCCAAAATTTACTTCCTCAGAGCTAAAAATCCTGCTGCCTTACAATGATATGTGTACCCATCTGGCTTTAGTCATTGTTTTCTCTACACCTGGTTTAGCATCTTCCCCATTGACCGTCACAGACTTGAGCCCCTTCTCACAGCTGTTACTGTGCAGCTTTATTGACCAAGTCAAAAAGCAGAGCTGAATGATACATGTTTTGCCCAGCTATCTACCAGCATAAATTCAGATCTCCCGACCATTTTGAGCAGCTTGGCTCTGACAAGGCAAGAATAAGCCTAGGAAACAACATTAGCTTCAGTGGCTGCCTGCAGTTCAAGTGCTGGGAAGCAGCAGACAGTTCCAGACTACGCTAGCTGAATCTAGACTGGAGTTACAGTATTGAGCTAATGTGATGATACAATTTCTTTTTCTCCCCCACTAAATGGTATGAGAATATCTACCGTAGCTGTCCAGAGTGTTTGTATATTAGTCTCTCATTTATCTTTCTTTGAGTTTGGTTGCCAGATAGCAGCTCCATTTTTCTACAAGCCCTCCATAGCTGCGATTATTATATTTCTAATTTTTTCTTATTTATGCGATTGTTATAATTTCTATTAATGAATGCATTATCTCTGCTTTTCTACAAAGCCCACACAGTTAGTGGAAGATTGTGGATAACTCCATTGTTCCCTTGCCCACTGGGAATTTCATGAGAGAGCAGTAGTAAACAAGCTTTGTATACTTTAGGTCTAAATTCTTCTGAAGATTACAAGTGAAAGGAGTAATATGTTCCCAGTTTAATGCTCACTTGCCATTCTGTTCATTTCAAAACATCCCCAAGGAATATGGAAGAATTCAGCAGAGTTTTCCCAAGAAGAAGAAGAAAAAATTGAGGGACTTTATGCAGTGCTGGAGTTGAGTGATAGACGTATGGAATGTTTGAGCTTTTTCTGTCCAGACTCCAGGAAGCCAAGCACAAAACAGCATTTGAGCACACAGGTCCACCCCCTTTCTCAATACAGAGAGTTTTATCAATGAGGTTAGCTTCTTTCTGTGAGGAACGTAACTCCTGGGTAGTCAGCTGGCACAGAAGTGTCCCTTTTCAGAGCCTTGATGAAACGCTGAGTGAGCATAACGCTGAGATGGCTATTCATGCCACAGGCTGCATTCACTGAGGTAAATCAAGCAAATTAGGAAATGGGATCCAGTGCTGTACCTACATCAGCATCCATCGGTCCATAGCATACATCCCGGAATGGTTTGGCCCATGTTACCCACACTGCTCAGGTGTCCTTAGGGGAAGAGGGTCACCACAAGGGACCACAGCAGTCTCACAAGAAAGCCGAAACTGTTTTATCCAGCAGTAAGAGGTAGCCCTAAAGACTGGATTTTAGTTGAGGTTCTTACAATTTTGGAGAAGCAGGGCACATGCCGCATTCCTGAAAAAGGAAAATTTTTCACTGCCCAAATAATCAGATATCACTGGTAAACAAGCCATTTCATCTGAATACTGCACAGCGGCTGCACACTTCATGCAGTCCTTACTTGAGCCTGACCCTGATAAGAGACCTGGGGTCAAAGAAGTAATAAAAGAAAAATGGTTGAACAAAGGCTTCACAGGGAAAATATTGAGTACTGCTACCTACAGTAATAGGTAACAATTTCTACATCTCTCTTTTAGCTTGGTATTTCAGGATTCAGGATTTGGGGGGGAAGTGTTAGCAGTTTTAAGAATTTTTTTGCTTTGTTTGGGTTTTTTTCCGAAGATTTTTGTTATCTATTCAGAGCTGTTCCAAAATGACAGAAATTTATTTCAGGAAACACCACATCACCTTTTCTAACCATGATTAAGTTTTATGTAAGATGTAGCATCCTTACAGAACTGATGTATCAATACATATCAATTACTGTATCAATAATTTTGTTTTCAACATCTCTCACTGGTGCCACTAATTTCTAGACAGTGTGCTTCTAATCCTTCCCTGCAAAACTAGGTCTTCCATGCCCACCTGAGGGAACAATATGTTTATATTACACTGAAGGTTTTGTTATTCTAATAATTTTTATTCTCATCTATCTTTGTAATGCCTTAACTAGTCTCTCACATATCCATAGGTATGTGCAATATGTAATATGACATCACAAACTTTTGAGATGTTGTTCATCTTTCATATAGGGAGGATGCAAAGTATACTTTCCATGTCTTTAAATACTTAATTTCAGTGACGGATCTTTTATATCTTCCTCACAGCTGAAAGTAGGTAGTCATGGATCAAATATTTTGTGCCCAGATCATTTTGTAAAGGTCAATACTTTACACTAATTAAAAAAAGAGAGTTATTTGGCCTATGTAACCCACACCATCTGCAATAGTGTCTACAGGACACATGACAGGTTTTCCTACAATCCAAGTGACCCACTGTCAGTCACAGCCAAGGCTATTAGAAATCTATGCGCAATTTGCTCATGTCTCTGAGAATTGTCCACTGTTCCTACCTTTGCCCTCCTTCCAGCCCCTCAGATGTGTCCATGCCCATTCATACCGAAGTTTGGAAAAATGTCTTAAGAATCTCGGCATCCAAGGCTGTTACTAGACTTTACTGCTCACAGAAGCCTCTGAGTAAAATAATTATCATTATAACATAACCAGTTTTATTTCACAATCTGATTTATATAAAAATAAAAATCCTCCAGTACTTTCTTTAGTTTGTTTTTTTTTTATCCTTTGAGATTTTCCTAGCTTTGTGGCTATCCCTGTCTCCTTATGCACACACACACACACACACACACAATCTCTCTGTTAACGCATTTGAGACTACTGTACTGAGAACCAAAATATACACAATCCATTAAGGTGAGAAAATGCTGGTTTCCATCTTTTACTTTTTCAAACTTCATTCTTGTGGGTGTCCTTTCAGAGTAATCAGTTATATCAGCAACAGGATAATTTAATAATGCAGTTACAGAGCCTCAGCCCAGCAGTGAAGTTAGAGTAGCCAGACAGAGGATTCTTGCAGAACTGTGTACCATATTTCGACTGTACAATTGACTTAGCTTACTCCAGCTACATCACAAGAAGTGTGTTGTTCACTTACTGTAAATTCTGTCATTGCACCTGGATGCGTCATTTGTATTTAAATATTTTTTTCCTAATATTCCAGACTTTGCCCCAGAGAATTGAATGCTGCTACGTAAAACTGTATGACAGAAATGACAGGATTCAGTCTTTCAGAAGTCATCAGTGTTTTAATAAATAACAGACCCTCTCCTGTCATGGCTCCTGATTGCTTGTAGCTGAAGAAACTGCTCACATACCAGAAAGACTGCAAAAAACCCAGGTAAGATATCACGATCATGACAGGCATAAAGTGCTCCCTGGATTCTTACATGGAACTTCATGACAGCCACACAGTACATGTGAAAAAGGTAGTTGTCCATGGAATGGAAACACAATTCACTGAAAATAGTCATGAAATTGCAGATTTGAGTGCAATCTCAGGAAACCTATGTTCTGGCATTCTCAGAGGTGATTATTTTAAGAGATTGTTTTCCCAGAGATAAATATACCCTTTTTTTATGACTAATGAAATTTAAAAATGGGCTGCTGGTTGTAATGGGATTGAGAAGTATTTTTCCTCACATAAAAGATTACTTTTCTACTGGGAAAAGGAGCATTAGCATCTTGGTGACCTCGCCATCCCTTCTGTTTCTGACTGGCCCATGAGAGCCCTATCCAAAGTCTGGAGAGGTGAGCAGGAAACTGTGAAAGCTGTAAAATCTTTCCCCAGCCTCTTCTTTTTTGTATTTTCACCACTGTTCCTTACACTCCTACTCCAGCTCCGACTCCCTTGGGGACATGGAGTGAGATCAGAGGGGACAAAAATGTTAAAAATAAATTCAGAAAATTATGGTAATCACTGGTAAGGCCACAATTAGTTAAAAAGGCTGTAAGCTCTTTTTTACAACCGTCTCTACTAAGGGCTTCACAGCTCAGTCATAAAAACTTTGCTTCAGGCAGAAACTAGGCAGACAGGAAGCCAAACTCCAGCTTCTAACACACAAGTGCAATGGGAAAAGTTTCAGCTACAAAACAACACACACCAGTGATTAGCCTCCCATTCAAAGCCTTCGTCTCAGAGAAGCTGTATTTTGAGAAGGTCCAGTTGACTCCTCTAGAAATTATTCAGATGAGCTTGAGCAGATCCAGATCTTGATCCCAGCACAAAGCCTCAAGGTTGCAACAGCCTGTGCAGTGTTTGCAGGCAGAGCCATAACTCAACAATATGAGATGGGGAGTGTATGTGTGTGTGCATGCATAGGGGGAGGAGGCTTTCCTTCACATATGTGATTTTTTTCATATTCTAATTTTAAATTGGATCTGCTAAATCATAAGTCACTCAAAATGCACCATATTGTGAAGGCTATTGACCAGTTTTCTTGAATCTCTGGATATCAAGCTGATTTACAGCCCCTAGAAATCTAGCCTTCAAGGCAAGTAGTAGCATTTCATGTCCTCTATGACCTCTTTCAGCATCCTATCCAGGTGGAAGAGGGAAGCGGTCACGTGCATAAAGTAAGTTACAAGCTGATTAAGTGGCTACACTGCTTCCTGCCACTCCTGGCATCCAAAATGCCCTCTTAAGGCAGAGAGTCAAGCTGAATTCAAGCACAGATCCCAGAAATGGCTCAGACTGTTTTATATATATATTTCCCAGGCAGGCTGGAGGGTTTTTGGTAGAGCAAGCAGGAAAAGAGGGGAAGTTTAACAAAGGAATGACTGACCTTTTCTTTCACCGTGTTGACATTTTTTCAGTCAAAGGTTTAAACCTAAACAGGTACTGACCCAAAATAACCTAGCCAGCTACAAGCTGAAAACAGTGACGTCTTTCACAGAACCACAGATTGGCTGAGCTTGTCAGGGATCTCTACAGGTCATCTGGTCCAACCTGACTGCTAAAGCAGGGCCACCTACAGCTTGTTGTCCAGGACCATGGTCATCCAAAAAACCCAGATGGCATTTGAATTCCCCCCCAAGGGTGGAGACTCCACAATCGACCTGCATCAGTGCTTGGCCACCCTCACAGTGAAAAAGTGTTTCCTGATTTTCAGAGGGAACCTCCCGTGTTTCAGTTTGTGCCCATAGCCTCTGGTCCTGTCACTGGGCACCACTGAATGTCCTCTCTGCACCCTTACTTCAGATATTTGTATATATTGAAGAGATTCTTCTGAGCCATCTCTTCTCCAGACTGAACAGCCCCAGCTCTCTTGGCTTTTCTTCATAGGAGAGATGATTCAGTCCTTTAATCTTCTTTTGGCACTTCACTGGACTCTCTCTAGAACATCTATGTATTTCTTGTACTAAGAAGCCTACATCTAGACACACTATTTCAGGTGTAGCCCTACCAGCACTGAGTAGAAGGGCAGCATCACCTCCCTCGACCTGCTAGCAACACTCCTCCTAGTGTAGCCCAGGACACCATTCGCCTTCTTTGCAGCAAGAACACGCTGCTGGCTCGTGGTCAATGTAATGCCTACCAGGACCCCAAGGGTCTTTCCTGCCAAGCTGCTTTTCAGGTAAATGGCCCCAGCGTATGCTGGTGCCTGGGCCTGTTCCTCCTCAGGTGCAGGACTTACACTTCCCCTTGCTGAACTAAACCTAGCAGAGACATGTCTAGCCTGTGAACTGGGTATGCAGTCTGAGGTCTGTTTAGTTGTGTCATATCACAACTCCCTATTTCTACACCTTCCCTACGTCGCTTTCCACATAGTTCCCAGATGTACAGTTCTTTCTTTTGCACCACAAACCAATTCTGATCTACAAATCTTCACATGGTTCAGTGCGGGGACTTCTTAAGTTTGCATTTAAACAGAATCTCCCTCTGACAGCTTTGCAGAGAAATTACTTGCTTTTAGAAGGACATCTTTGTTGAAAAACAGGCAGCAGCTAGATGGCTAAATTTGGCAGCTTGGATTCTATCACAAATAATACCTTCTAATCTCTGTTACTAAGACACAGAAATTAGGAAATTAGAACTGACCAATTCATACTATCTTTACATGTCATTAAAAGTTTGTTTACTCTTGTTTGTTAGCACAATCTTTGTAAATGTTACTTTTAAAAACTCATAAACACGGAGCTCGCTACTGGTACCATTGAGAGATTATTCTATTACCAGTGTTTATAAAACTCATAGATCTTTTTCCCAGATAGTCACTCTTACATGGCTTGCTTCTTAATTTTGTCCCTCTGCTTCTTCTTACATTCTTCAGTATTTTGAAAAGTAATGTTTCTCTCTTGCTAGTAGTTAACAAGTTGCAACTAATAGTTGCTAGGCTCTCCAACTGTTTGTGGTTAATAACGATCATCCCTTAGTTGCTTCTTATTCAAGACATATATACCGTATTCACCTGTGCAATCATTCCTCCCAAGGAACACTTTTAAATCATGACTATCAGTGCTACCACTTTATGCCAGTTTCTCCAATATTCAATGATACTTGTATTCTCCAGAAAGACCGGGTTTTGGGCAAAAAGAAGGGAGAGAGAGGACAAGGCTGGCTAAGAAATCAAGTTGGGCGTTCTTACTCAATGATCTTATTTTTCCAGTATCCTCTCGCCTGTTCTTCAGCAAAAAACTACTTTATGCACAAGCTTACACAACTGCAAAACTTAGCCCTAAGCGTACGCAAAGTATATAGCGAAAAGAAAAGAATGCTCCTCTTGGATCCCAAGGCGGAGCCCCACACGGGTGGCATGATGGTTTTGGGCAGAGGCAGAGCCAAGAGCAGCTCCTGTCTCCACTTGAGCCTAGCCCATGCTGTGCTGGCATGGCTCGAGGAGGAGGCAGCTGACAGGGCATTATCTTGGGGGAAGGATTCTCTGCTTTGGTCTAAAAGAGGCCAGATTCAACCACATTGGCAGGCTGCAGTGCACTTCTCTGACCACCCGGCCACAAACAGTTGAAACTGAGGAAGAAGCAAAACAATTAACTGAGTGCGAGGGGGAAGTTCCCACTTTTTCTTCATTATCTTGTTAAGATCCTGATGTTACTGGAGCTTAATTACAACAGCATGGGTATTTGATATTTGTGTTATAAATTATGCCAAGGATATTTCAAAATGCATAGATGCTCTTTCTATTCTGAATAATGCCAACTATTTGCTATTTATTACCAGCAGTGTGTGATCTGTCTTTAAATCACGTAATTTCCTTTCAGCTCTCCAGATCTTGCAAATATATGCATCTGCTCTAAGTTTGTGAATAGTTGTCAACAAGACAACTTGTGTGCACAAAATTACACCACAGAAATTAACATTTGCATCTAAATTATTGCAAATTTAAATCTAAATGACCAAAACAAATAAGTAACAACTAACAGTCACAGGTAAAATGAAGTACCCTGAAAACAAATTGCTATTTATTTACATTCTTTCTGTCTAGGACTATAGGGGTTTTGCAGTCTTGTCTGCCTATGAAAAGAAATATTTACAGGCAGACAATATTTGTAAAGGAGTATATTTATGTGTAAAAATATTTATGTGTAAAAAAAAAAAAATTTGAGCAAATTAGAGACCTCCCCTCCCCTCAGTGAATTGTAGAGAAAGTTGGCATCTGGCTCTTCTGAAAATTGTGTCCAAAAAGAACCAAACATATCACATATCAACACAAATGAAAAAGTAATTGCATTCATGACAATGCTCATGAATAACACACCATAAAATATTCCACCAACACAATCAGCCCAAAACATCGTTTGGAATTCGAGCACATATTCACAAACCACCACATTCAACTCATTCCAGGCAGCAGATTACACTATGAGTTTTCACACAATATCGAAGACACATAAAATTTCCTGGAGACAAATTTTCAGCTGAACTTTTAATCTACAACTACAAGAGAAGTCACTGATGTGCGTTGTTTTGTAGTCTGTACAAAATCCCTGTGTTTGAAAAACCAGTGTGAGTCATTGTATTTGGAACTGCTCCTTGTATACACAACTTAACATTTATACATGCAAATAACAGGTTTGGCGGATGCAAACAGATGTGATTCTCATTTTTCTGGGTGCAATTAGAGAAGTCTGCTGAAAGCTTGACCCTGAAAAAAGCATAAGATCCTTTCCATGTTCAAATTTGAGCCATAAGTCATTGGACAAACTTAAAACACAGCCTGTCCTTTTATGCATCGTAATTTCTCCAAGCAATGTATTTACATTTTATGTGTTCTGTTGTAGAGGAGGGAGCCTTAATGATTACAATTTGCCATCCAGAACTTTATGGCTAGTCCTTACAGAAAATAGCATTTCTGCCAAAAAGCTTCCTGCCCAGGTGCTTAACCAATTAGCTCTTAAGAGGTCTGGCAGTAAAACCAGTCATGGCAAGTTTTCTGATATACTGTATATAAGGTGACAGCTTGCAAAATGTAAGATGAAAATTTGTTTTCTTAACTAGCAGTGTGTAAAATCCTAGGAGACTATTTGATTGCATAGCCTAAAATGCTTATGACATCTCAAATTCCCAATTGATCTAGTGTGGTTTCAGCAATATGTTGTCAACTTCAACATATTGTGTTTCTTTTTATAAATACTTCTTTAAAAATAATTTCCTTAATTGTGATTGGGTGTTGCAAATCTGTAGGAAGGATGGAGTAACCCCACAAGTTTGAGGTTTGGGGCCCTTCAAATTTTTCCAAACATTTTTGCTAACTCACAAAATACATGCAAGCTTTCAAAAGTGCCTTTTCTCCACAAATTACACTCACTTTTTATAATGGTACGTTAGATTAAAACCATATTTTTTCACAAGGAGAGTACTTTGCAATGCAAAGAATAGAGGAAAACCATGAAAGGTAAATATACCATAGTAAAACAAATGAATTCTCTGATTCTGGAAACAAAACATTTGTATTATGTGGGGATGGCAGTGAAAAGATCAAAACTCACAACTTGAAGTCATAGCTGCATAATGACAGAGCAGGTTGGTCAAAGATAATATAGGGAATGTGCAGAAAATCTTGGTATTGAAGCAGAATATCCATGTGGGTAGTTAATACATTTCAGAAATTTCATTCTCAGGATTGCCAAGCCTGAAAGAAGATAGTCTTTGGCAGAAGCAGCACATGGAGCAGGCAGCTCAACACAGGACTTAGTACTGTAGGAAGGGATTTATTTCACTGAAGCCCTTGCATATCCACAAGGTTTTGATATCTGAAACTCAGCGTGCATAAGACTACTACAGTGAGGACTCTGAAAACTTGGATCATGGGATAGACAAGTGTCCTACATATAAGAACACACCCTCATGTGCATGTAGGATGCATGCAGGAGTAAGGGTGACGGCACTGCAGCAGGAGTGAGTCCTGGAGCCCATGCTCTTGTTATGATGCAGAGTCCTGTTACTAGAGCTCCATGGAGGCCCTCCTGCTACAATCAGACTGCAAAACCTTCCCAGATCTGCTCTAGCCTTGTGCTGACTGCCTGCCCTCACAGCAGACAGCAATAGCCCCATGATAATCTTCCTCTGGGGTTAGGGGGACAGGTCACAGCATTCTGTAACATTTTTGCTTTGCTGTATGAGTTCTGTGATACCCTGGTCTCCCTCTGACATCTGTTAGCAGACTCCATGAGCCATAAGCCTCAAAGGAAGTGCTACAGGTTCTCCAAAGACAGCATTCCAGTCTCCAGTGGATTTTCATTAAAACTTGCTCCCAATGGCCTGTGTGGTAAAAGGCACGGTCTGCCAGACCATATGCAGATGAGTTTCAGGAAGAACCTCTGGCATGGGCTCTGCTCAGATGAAAAGCTGATGTGTGTAATTAAGGCTTGTGTGAAACAAGATTTCCCGTTGCACGTTTCACTGTGATTTCCTTTGAAATTCAAGGTGCTTTTTTGTTCCACACTAATTGAATGCTGTCTGATCATTTTGAAGAGGGAAAATGAAGTAGAAAAACAGAACATTAATTATGATAAACATTTTAATAAGGAGTCAGAAATTCAACTTTCCTACAAGGCTGAAATGGACACTATGGAAAACTAGGAATTGTGGCAATAGGGCATTTCCTTCTGTACTAACTCTGGCAGTTCCAGATGTTATTCAAGAAGATGAGATTGCATTTACTTTAGAAAACCAAGAAAACCTGCCAGAAGGCTCTGTTCTGAAGTCTAATCTTGGCATCTTAGCCTGAAAGGCTACTAGGGTATCTGTCTGGGAAAAAAAGGGGACACAATTCCTGAAAAGGCTATAAAAATATCCTTCCACTTTTTTTCCAAACTACAAGTATTTTGAGCAATTGTTTCCTAACCCCACATTTGGTGATTGATTTGAACAGGTGTACATCTGATCCACTCTGCAGGTACTGATTATAAATAACTGTTCTGTGCCATTGTGCAGGTTAGTTCCTTTATGAGTCACCCTGGGATGGTACTAGTACTGCTAAGGCACTTCCAAGAATAGACATTTATGAGTAAAAAAAGGAAATTCTTTACATTCCCAGGATGAATGTAAGCATGGTGAAAATGCCACAATGTCACTATACTCAGGAAGAGGTTACACTCACATCCATTGTTCTCCATAGTCTCAAAATACAGAAGATGTGCAGTACTGGACAATCAAACTCCAGATCTGAATTTAGACTTATTTGTGCTCCAGTTATTGTATGCCCATAGCTATTCACATATGTGGCATGGTTAAATTAATGTGATAAATAGTCCCAGAGGCATAGATTAATAATAGTCATTAAAATTAAGCCAGGAAACTTTATGCTGTGATACTCATTTAGGACTGTTCCAAAAAAAAAAATTTTGCAAATGCCTTCCTGTAGATCACCATTTGCTTTAAATCCTTGGTTCAAAATTTCTTTCTATGTCAAGTTCTATTTTTATTTATGCCTTTACAAGTACTGATTTTTTATTTTTTTTATTATGAGATGCAGCTGTTTTGACAACAACATGCGATTTTTCTTGAAAATATCATTCCAGTAGAAGCTGATTTGATTTATTTTATATTCTATTTAGTTTCCAAATTTGCAGGCAGAGGTCCACTTTGGACATCCTAAGTCATCAAGCAAAAGTATGCCATGTGGGCCCATGTATCAGCTGCTTTTGGACTTTTAAGATAATCTGAATGATTTTGAGGACTTGGCTGAAGCCAGAAAACCGTATCTTCATGAGAAATTGCCATTCACACCAGCAACTCTGATGTTGGTTCACTCCCTCTTCAAACATCCAAGCAATGACATGTGCAAGCAAAGCTCCCCATCAGTCCCTAATGGAAAACAAAATTCTTACCAGGACTAATTTGCTTCATCAGGACATGAGGTTTAAAGATCTTCTGAAGGCAGTAGATGACAATATTTACATCTCCACACAGTGGCATCTTGATGAAGAATGCACTGACCTCCTCACGATTGACTCTGCCCAGCTGTTGCCTTTCACCAGATGTAACAAGCTGCCCTGAGAGAAACCCTAGGTAGAAAGATGTCCTGGTTGGGAGCATCACAGAAACACACCAATATCTGCCCTCTGGGTTTAGTCAGTGGTTCAAAACTATGAGCTGTCCCCATGTACCAAGAGCAAACATTTACCATAAGAAGTATGAAGCAGTCTAAAGAAAACCCAACTTATTTTTTCAACAAGAAAACTAAAAAAAACTTTCTACAACTCAGGCATACACATAAAACTACAGAACTAAATCTTCCAGAAAAAACAGAGATTCTAAGGTTAAATTTTGCATAAATAAGCCATCTGCAGAGCTTCATAAGAAAATAGGACAAAAGGACAGGAAAGACACAAAGATGGACAGAAACAGACAGCAGGAAAAGGAAGACAGAAGAGATTAATTCAATCTTAAAATGAGACACCTACAAAAACAAAGAAGGGTGATATGATTTAAGCTGTGTATCTACTCATATCCATCAAACATTGGGCTACACATTTTGTAGAGCACAGCAAACATGCAGAAGAGCAGATACCACTGTAACAGAACAACATCAATCATATTTAGGCAAAAAAGTGGACACTGTGGGCAGCAAATATTATTTTAAATGGCTTGTTACTACCATCACTGATGGGCTTGGCCATGGCCAGTGGTTGACCCATCTTGGAGCTATCTGGCATTGGCTCCATTGGACCTAGGGGAAGGTGTTAGCAGCTTCTCACAGAAGCCACCCCTGTAGCCCCCCACTACCAAAACCTTGCCACAGAAACCCCCTACAGGTTTCTATTTCCAGGAGTGGTTTACTAAAAAGCAAGTGAACATCCCTGCTTCTGCCTTGTCTGGTGCTTTAAAGGTAGCAACAGGTTTCCAAAGAGACATCTTCTGAACATTTAGCTACTTCATTAAATCTATAGCAGTCCCTTGTACACTTCACATAGAGTCTCTGCTGGGACTCTCACTGAATCTTTAGGTCCTTCAAGTCAGTCTCTATAACTGGATGCTGCTCGTCTGTCAATGCAATCATGAGAGATTCCCAGCCCTTCATTTCATAGGTTTTCCATTTGCACATAGGAAATGGCACCTTTTACTTCTATCCTGTTTCTGAGCTGTATTAATAAGTTCAACTGCTTTATGTATTACCAGTTTCAACACTGTTCTGCTTTTCAAATCACAACTGTTTTCATGTCAGCAAAAGAATTTCAAACCACAGGAAATTCTGGGGATGAAGTACAAATATACACTTAGGAAGAGCTATCAGGAAACAGAATCAAACCTACAGTTGGAAAAATATGAAAAAAATGTTTCTACTTTCATACCGCACTTTCAATTTCATCATTTTTAAACACATAAATGAGCAAGATTAATAATTCAGCCGGTAAATGAATGTCTGTTTAATCTCTGAAGAAACCCTGAAAAATTCAGAAGTTCCGACATTAGATAGCCTTTATCATGCCCATCCATCCACCCTGAGTAAAACGTTGAAGACAGATCAAAGTGGCTGACCCATTATCTCACAGCCCTCTCACATTACAGCTTATGAACAGCAAAACTCTGCAAATCAAAAGCTCACAAAAAACAAAGAAGGCAGCTCATGTTAACCTGTTGTCTGTTCCAGCAAGATGATTAGAAAGGGCAAGCAGGAGCATTTTGCATATTCCTTATAAACATAGTGTTAAAACTACAACACCTTTTCTGCAGCCCAAGAAAAGTCACTTCTTCAGCTCCCCTGTGGTTTAGTCATAGGGTATGTGAAAGGTTTAAGAAATTCAGAAGATAGTCATCATACAAAAGCCATTTTAAAAGAAATCAGTGTTTGCCAAACTGAAATATATAAACACACATATTTTGTGGCTAATCTATTAGTGAGAAAGTGAGAGAAGGCTTTCAGGAAAGAGCTATACCAGCTAGGAAGGAGCTATCACTCAGGAGAGTGACCAGAGGAGCAAAGTGAACAAGTAGAGCAAAACACCGTGAGGCATACTGAGGTTGAGATTTTGAGGAGCAATAGGGTCCTGCAGCGGGACATCGCTAATCCAGTGTTAAGCAGAGGAGATATCTCTGACTATGCTGGTTGTCTCAGCTCCTTTGTAGCCAGTGGATATTATGAACATCTGGAAAAGAAGGAGAGTAAATTAGTTTTGGAGGTCTTTGAGCAGAATCTTCAAAGGCTGTCCAACTGCATTGTCATAAGAACAACTTGATCCAATATTTCAGTCTTTGAGTTTCCACAGACTGGGGAGTAAGAAGAGGGCATTCAACTCATGAACATTATGGCTGGCAGGACTCTTTCCTGACCTCCACAGGAGCACAGCAGTAAGAGTTTTAAGTCTTTATCTGGAGAATATACCAAAGGCTTAGAAAGGTAGAAGTGAAGATCAAATGGGTCCTTAAACTTAATCAGCTGCTTCTAGGCAGGCAAATATTTTACTTGGGACATCTGTATTCAGTAACTGTAACAGCCTTCTAGTGCCAGCAAGCCACTTTTTACAAATTCTTTCTTAGAAAGCAAGCCCTCTGTAAAGCAGAAAGCGAGTATTCCCCTATTTAGACAAAAGAAGGATTTAAATATCAAGCCTATCCATTATAGCAGCTCAAGCAGGCAATGAAAAGCATGAGGAACTATGTTACACAAATCTTTTCTATGCTAATAAATACTTAACTCACATCAGCAGTTTCTACAGTACACTTCAATGGGACCAAAAAGGAAAGCAAATGTTCCTCCAGCAAAGGAGTCCTTTAGTTCAGGCCTTCAGAGTGTCTTTCCAGTGAAGTCCTGTAAACAGTCTACCAGTATTTCAATCTACCAAGAAGTCTCTTTCGCAGAACACAGCCTATACATCTGACAGAAAGCCAGTCTTCACCAGCCTACACTCTTCTAGCATGACTGTGAATTCCCACATTACAGAGACCCTGCTCTTTCTAGGCATTTCTACTTGCTGCGTCCCCTATGCTTTAATAGCTCAGCGTCTCTGCTGCAACTAAACCAGAAAAATAACTCCCGGAGATGATTGACATATAAGCCACATACATTTACAGGTGTTTACATGTAGGGTAACATAGAGAGGATATACTGCTGAGGAAGATATGCTGTTGCATGATGGATATGAAAGGTCAAATGACACATTCTGTGTTTGTCCTTAATGCCTCTCTTTTATTGCTACAAGACCTCCTCAGGTATCCAGTGAGACAGACAAGCCAGAGACTATGAAACGGTATCATCTCAAACTGTTTTGTTATGATAGTCTCCTAAAGAAAGGAAACCATGTTCCAGTCACTTCACTGCTTTCATCAGGAGTAAGTATGAATGATCCAACCCTGCAGCTGAGAGGAAAATTTACGTTTCAGAAAACCCACCCCAAATTGTCAGAAGCACTCTAAGAATACCCTGCTCTGATGAGCCTGGTTCTCTACCATTAATTATTTTCCTTCCACAAAAAAGCAAGCAAGCATCCCATTTGTTCCCAAAGGCAATCCTTTGAGAACAATGGACATCTGAGAGACTTCTGTGCTCATGCAATACATAGTAAAGAAAGCAGAATTCCCCAGAAAGCCTGAAAAGAACTTAGCAGTGACTGAAAGTCAGCGAAATCATGACTATCATATAGCAATTATGTTATCCTAATACATATCTGTATGTGAAACTATCAACTATTGAACATCTGAGCTCAAAAGTCACAGCCTGTGACTACAGATCATATATTATACATCCTTATGCAATACCAGAAAGAATTCATACACTGCCCTTTCTTGCTGCTTTCTCTGCATGAGTCTCTCTGCTTCTACATCTAATTCTGCTTTTGCCCAGTGGGTAGAAGAAATGCCAAGCATAGATTTCAATGTATAAACATATTATGTGGCATGGTAGGAGAACCTCATTATAATCCAGTTTTGAAGTACTGACCCAGATTTGGCTTAGCAATAAGTAACAGCTGGGAGTTTTGCTCACTCTGGTGACTGAGCATACTCACTGTACTTCATGTCCTCATACCCTGTGGTTTCTACATATTTTTTCACATTAATTTGTCTTTGAAAATGAATGCCTGCCTACTGTATCCTTGCTTTTGCTTCCTGTGCCTATCACTGACCCAGAATTTAAATGCTGGAAAAACCAAGATCAGTGTCTGAAATTAAAATAAAATCTCCCTTCAAATGGCATAAAGTTGCTTAAAAATGTTAATCTGCCTCATTTTTATGATGTGTTTAAAACTGAATGTTCCCATATGTGTACAACAGGGCGAACCACGTCCTTCCATTTAAATAGCCTGTTTACTTTAAAATCTGAAACTGGCTACAAATTTAAACCTTTTTTGTTTTTGTCCACCTGGAAAAAATTATCAAATTCTTAAGTATGCATTGTAATAGGAGCAAACACTGAGGAGTGTGAATTCTTAGGTTTCAATATCTATTTTTAAATTGTTTTTCATGTAAGCTTTTAATTTAGATTTAATAAGATTCTAATTGCATTTTTTAAAAAATGCCAGTTGATTATTGAAGACATATTTCCATAGGATTAGCTTACATAGCTTAGACTTTTAAAATATTGTTTTAAATAATAATTTGGAATTTTATGATTTATGCTACCAAATCTAAATATAGTTACTGTAAAAAAATTATGGAATGATTGCAAGAAATAAACTTACTGAGGATTATCCATTTTATAAGAGACACACATCGCCTATGTAATTATTCAATGTCAGTAAGTGTCTTCAGAAATCTGTTGGTAATTAATGTATGATGAGCACTTAGTTATATTTTAACATATTGTATAATTGAAGCCAATTGAAAGTTTTGCCATTTGCCATACATCTCGGAAACAGGAAGAATATGTATTAACATGCTAAATGAAATGAGCTGTGCAGCTTTGTTTGCAGGTCTGCTCTAGCTGCTTTTTGCCACTTCAGTGGTGCAAAAGAGCCAGAGACCCGGCAGTCTTGCTCTCCTGATGGTTCTTCATCAGGGGAAATGCTGGGTAATTAAAGCAGGAATAGTGGCTGTGTGCCACCTTCCCTTCTTCAGCTAAAGGGTGTAGTAACGGTACCAGGTTCCTCTCTTGCTGCCGGATGTACTCTTTGGGCTCACAGGTAGCCAAGATTAATTTGTAATAGTTTTACAGCAACCTAAAGATCTACAAAGTAATTTTTGCCTCACTAATCTGGCACTGCTTGCTGTAACAGATCTGGGCCTTTAAGCACAGGAAGGTCTTATTTAACTGTTGTCTTAGGCTAACTGGAGGCTTTAGACCTGGATTGAAAATGCATTAAAGTCACCTGGAATCCGTCCCTCACCCTCACTGTGAGCCGCATGGGCCCTCAGCGTGTTTCATGCTCCATAGAAACATCACTCTCCTGGCAGGCAAATATCTCCTGGAATAGTTATTACAATGGATATTTTAGGAAGATTACAATGGATATTATAGGAAGGACTGCACTGGCAGAGAGGTTAATGAGATAAACTATTTCTTCTTTTTCAATGACTTATTTTTGTATCCTCATAAATAACAGTTCTCAGTACCACTCACTAGCATCATAAGCAACACCATTCCCCATTGCACCACCCAAATATTATTTAGAGCAGT
>JANHGB010053256.1:0-17438 GCA_026283785.1 Coracopsis vasa
CCCTGCCTATGGCAGGGGGGTTGGAACTAGATGATCTTAAGGTCCTTTCCAACCCTAACTATTCTATGATTCTACGACTAGGGTCATGGCTTTACAGGAAACAAGCTACATGTACATTGGGAGAAATATCTATGAGTTAGTAAGATTTGTTTTCACTTTGCAGATAGGAATCTGATCTAATAAAAATAAGTTATTTCTCATAAACTTGTGAGGTTTTATCTCTGCAGATAGAATAATTTGGGTCAATTTTTCTTGTGAGAAATGACTCAATAACACCACTCTTTCTTTCAGTATTGAGTTTTAAGTTTAGATGAGTCCAAACAGCCATTTTGAGATTAAAATGGATGATCTTTAATAAAATCAAGTCCTGCTTCTCAAGCTGATTATTCTACTTGACTTCAGGATATAGCCTTTTTGGTGTTTTAGTTTTAATGACATGCACCTAACCAGGTGTCCTCCACTAGATCACGGTAGTTGCCAGAGGAATTCTTGGTAGCTCTGCTGTGCTGGACATTTTTTATTTTTTTTTAATCCTTTCAGAGAGATAGTTTAATGTCTTGATTTCAGTGATTTAGTAATGTGAATTGCCCACAGCTGGTGATGAAACAGTTTTCATTCTCATTTTAAAGATGAAATAAACAAAATTTTTTGGAGCACTATAGACACCTCTTATCCTGTTGCAATTCTTTCCTCAATTTGATTACTTCTTATTCGTTTGTATGAAGAATTGTAAATTAGGGAAGACATTATTATGAGTCAGTAGGATGATTCATAATACTTCTGCTACAGTTTTATGCCTACCAAAGCCAAAGGATTGCTTCTCAGATATTACCAAACCAGAAAAGAACTGAGCTACCTAGGCCAGTGAATGAATTTCCCTGTGTGCAAAAAATCTGGGCATGCATTTGTAGTATGTATGAGCTACACTAGGAAGGTCTGCCTGAGATACGATCCCAGCAAGCGCTGGAGCATGTAAGCACTGAAAGAATGTTTTGTTGTACAAGCTATTGTCTATGTATTGGTTGTGTTGACATCCAAAATATTCAAGATGATGCATGTCACATTAAATTTCTTAGAAATTTTAGGTCTAAAAATGACTGTTAATATTGTAATGGAAATGGCTTAATGGCCATTTCCCTGCCCTTCACATTTCCAAGAGTAAGCACCTCATGCATTCTTTTCCCCATCATTTCGAAGAAGGCAGGAATCTCATTTGTTGCAAACTCTATGAAATTACCTATTCAGTATAAGAGCTCTCCAAAATTTTACCACATCAAAACAGGGAGAGTGTTAATAGGGCAAAATAGGAATTATTTACATTATTAGCCTGAGCTGATGTCTTGCAAAGCCGAGTATCATAAGATATTACCAAGTATCACAAGAACCAAAAATCTCTGACCATTTGCTGGACAGCCTCTCCTTGCTAAGTAGCTAATATTAATATGCATAGTTAGCCTTATCAAACTCTTCTAAATTCAGTCTGATCCAGCTGAAAGTTTCTCCTCTCTAATTCCCAGCTGTGCATTCCCACTCTGTTTCCAATATAGAAACTATACAGGTACAAAGAGTAGGTTGATGTCATTGATCTGACAGAAAGGTAAACAACCCATTAAGAAATCCTCTATTTTTTCCCCCTTCAGTCAGTGAGCTGTTCTGGCATTCTGCTCCTGTCTGGTCATTTGACCATGGAAGGCGGTTTGGGGTAGGGAGGGGGAGTGTGAATGTTTGTTTTGGTACCAGACAACAGCAGCTATGGCAGAGTTGCATCTTTTATATTTTCACATTTGTGATATCATCAGATAGAAGATGTTAATGTTTCCTCAGATTTAATGGTTGCAGCTACATTTATGATGCATTTAGACTCATCAAGCTTCAAATATCTGCACTGTAGACATGTATCTGATCTCTTAGTTTTATTATCAGTAGAAAGAACAGTGTATTTCAATACTGCAGGTCATGTCTTCCTAGGTTCAATATCAAGAATACTTACATTTATCAATGATAGAGAGTGTAGAGCTGACAGATGTTCAGTGATTTGAGGCACAAACTTTGTGTGGAAACATTTGAAATCTTTTGTATCAGGAAATTTAAGTATTTCTTGATATATCATTTTCACTTGTTGTTCTAATCAAAAGAAAAAAAAAAAGAAAAGGTGAAGTCCCTCAGCTTCTGATACAGCATGGAGAAAGATTTAAATTAAAGATATCAACACCATAAATGCTAAGTACTCAAAAACAACCAATTTTTTGTGTCAATGTTAATAACATTTCTCTGGTTTTGTTTGAATAAAAGTACACCTTTTTTTAAGTTCTGCTGTCACTGTTCATATTGGTAACATCATTTTCTCTTTTCAACTAACTCTAGAGATAACATAGCATACTTTTCCCTCTCCTTCCCCCCGCTTCTGAGGAAATAGAAATTGTTACCCTCCAGGCACAATTTCATGGTTTCAGTACAGGTTACTTAATTTATTCAGATTTCCAGTTACTATTTAACTTGGTGTTTAAAAGTAGGCAGTTTCTGAAAACTCAAAGAAAATGTGCCAGAGACGTGTATGATAAAAAAACCATACTGCAGCTTTGATGTCATAGATTGGCATGAAATACCATACATATTAGGGTTTTGCGTTATTTTGCCTTTCTAGAAGCAAGAACGTCTTTTCATCAATTTAGCTTCAAAATAGCTGGTGAAACTTTGTCACTTATTTTGTCAATGCAAATCTAGCCTAGTGTTATATAGTATTAGAGACAAATTATTACTTTACTTCCCTTCTGTGGCAAGACAACATGCACACTGGTCTGAGTATTCTAGAAAAGATCAGCAAGGTAATTTTAAAAGGTATGTATCTGGGCTCATTTTGTGTAAGACATGCCAGGCTTTCTTTATAGGAATGCTCAATCAAGAATGAGTTATCTCACTTAAAAATAAGAGATTCCATAGTCCCCATAATGATGTTAAGTACATTTGGACATTTGTGAAATACTGTATGGCGGACACTGCAGTTTTTTATACACATTTTCATTGTGTTGTTGATCCATCCCACTCCAAAAAGTTTAACATATTCAGCTATTTAATAGATAATACTAAGTGTAGTTTAAATAATTGCCATATAACTATTGAAAGCTCAGAGTGAGACAGTCATCACAGTATGTGATTTGTGTTGATCAGAGAGTATTTTTTGAAGCAAGAGTACTTGAACTAAGAGGGTTCTTTGTAGTTGAACATATTCTCAAGAGTTATATATGATGTAAAGGGAGTACTTATTTTCAAATGTGGTTCAAGGCGTGTTTTATGATGGCAATTAAATATATGTTGAGTGAATTAACCATTTTGATGTCTTGAGCTTTCAGAAAACATCAGAAACCAAAATATTGGATTTAGGGGCTCTACGTTTAAAGTAATTTTTTACAGAATATATTACTTTAATTTCTAGATCAATTATATATTTCTGGAATATATCTTCTCTGGCACATGGTTACATAGTTACAATTAATATGTTTGTTTGAAAACTACATATTTAACTGGGATTGTGTATATGCGTGTCCTGGTTTCAACTGTAACAGATATTTTTCTTTCTAGTAGCTGGTGCAGTGCTGTCTTTCGGCTTTCATCTGAGAACAATGCTGATAACACATCAGTGGTTTAGTTGTTGCTAAGTAATGCTTACCCTGTTCAAGGACTTTTCAGTCTCTTATGCCCTGCCATCAAGGAGGGGTATGAGAAGCCAGGAAGAAATAGAGATGGGACACCTGACCCACACTAGCCAAAAGCGTATTCCATACCAACAGCACGGGACACGGGATGCCCACTATATAAACTGGGAGGAGTCACCCAGAAGGACAGATTGCTGCTCAAGTTGGGCTTGACCTTTTTTGGCAAATGGTGAGCAATAGTATTGTGTATCACTTGTGTTTATTGTTTTGTTTTGTTTTGTTGGTTTTTTTTCCCCCCTTTTAGTTTATATTCTTACCCCTTGTTATTTCCCTTATCATTATTGTTATTAGTGGTAGTAGTAGTTTTATATTATACTTTAGTTATTGGACTGTTCTCATCTCAACCCAAGGGGTTTACATTCTTTCAATTCTCCTCCCCATCCCACCCAGAGAGAGAGGAAGAAAGGGGAGTAAGCAAGTGGCTGTGTAGTTCTGAGTTACCAGCTGGAATTAACCACGACAATGCAATTGAGACAGGTTAACTGAAGATACTGGATTTTTGCTCTCCTTTCTCATACTAGGCAGATTCAGTTTTACTGTAGACTTTACACTCATAATTTTTAATTTTGTTCTCATAAGTACAACTGTCCTCACATGCCTCATTCAGTCCCATAAATATCTTCTACTCCAGCCAGGGTAGGGTTTTTTTTTGGCTTCTCCTTTAGAGTAAACTTTCTCAAATCTGTAGCAAAGTTTTTCTAGCAACCGAATTTGGAAACAGGTAGCAGAGGCTTCTTCAGGGTGCTTTGAGGTGTATGGTGTTCCGGTGTTTCTAATGTTAAGGTCGGTGCAGAGCATTTTAGTCTTTCCCTTTCAAGAGAAGACAACTGGCAAACAGTTATAGAAGAGAGGAGTCAGGTAATAATATTTACTGCATCTCCTGTATGAGCCTTGGCTACTTAGAAAAAAGAAAGCTGTACACTGCAGACTCCTAGTACTGTACTTCCTAAAGTATTTTTGCAGACTCCTAGTACTGTACTTCCTAAAGTATTTTTGCAGTAGGGTAGTCTGTACAGCCAGCAGAAATAACCCTGAAATGATTTACATCCAGTGTTCTTGTTTTCTAGAAGCAAAGTTCTGTTCCCCCAGGTTCCCTGTGGCTTAGAGGGCCGGTATATTGTCTCAGAAGAGATAATTCAATCTACTCCCCTGAAACAAAACCAAACACATTACAGTAGACATTTTTATTTGTTTTTTTTTCACATATTTTGTTTTGTACTTGCAGTCCTATTCACCATGTCACATTTAACCTACTTTAAAGTGCTTTTTCACAGCATGCAGTTATGTGAATAGCTCTCAGATCACTAGGTTGTTTCATTATCTTGTTCTTAATGTGCTTTTAGCTATGTGGGGAAAAATTAACGTTGTCCTTGGCTTCCAGTTTAAAGATGGCAAAATGGGAGTTTCAGTTCTTCCTCATGAGCCTAATACAGCAAGCTTAACAGGTGACACAACTACTTTTATGCATAAGCCTAGAGGGTCTTGTTCACTGCAGCTGAAATTTCTGGTGAACGTATTTCTACAAGATGTATTATAATGTCATAGCAGCTTTACATTGAGTGCTTTAATTTCATGCCAGCTTTAGATAGGAATTTTGGTTTTGTTTCACTGCTGTGGTTATTCGGTAGACTATTGTAAAAAGTCAGCACTCAAGTATGTGCCTGTTGGAACCTGAAAGAAACAGAAAACAATCCAGTGGTGCTACAGCAACGAGAAAGTTATCTTAATCTGACTGATACAATACATAAGCACAATATTTGATGCAGACTCTGGTTGCCTTTTTATATCCTCCCAACATTTGCTCTTTGCTGCAACAGGAATCTATATATAAGACTTAGAACTAGAAAATGGTATTTAACTTCACAGTAATCCTTTCTAGAATCATACTCACTGAGAGGAGAGTTAAGATTTTTACAGGTTCTCTCTCCTTCATCAACGGTATTATATTAAAATAGAGATTAACATGGAAGTTTCCATCAAACTAAAATAGTTTAACTGTAGCTATGGTGATACCTTTCAAGAATATATAGCTATTTTTATTCACTCAGTCTTTACTGTCTGAGCGCTTCAATTACAAACAAAGACTATTTAGTTATAAAGACAAACTTATATTTTGCTGCCAAGCATACAAATAGGTGAATATTTATATACATAATATGTTCACAAAAGAATCTTATGCATCTTTCTCATGCATGGAAAGTGTAGCCTTGTTTGTTTTCTGAAGATAAGCACAAAAAAGTTAGCACCTTTCCTTGAATGTGCCTACAAAACGCGAGAGAAATAAGAGGCTGCATCTTTGGGCTCAGGGATTGTGGGGTGCAAAACCATGAACTAACTGGTTGCTCAGCCACATCTTCAAATCCAGCTTAGGATTCAGAATCTTTTTGTGGATATTAGAGAATGTCGATGAAGGGGGTTTACTTCAGGTTTACTTTTTTTTCTGAATCAAAATGCCTTGCATTAACACAGCATAACTCCTGCAGAGAATTAGTTGGTCAGTTTTAGACTGGTCTACAGTCCCCTTGTAAAATGTATTTAGTTTCCTTCTGCCATGAGTTAATGTGGAACAAAGTGTACATGAGTGCTTCTCATTGTCCCTGTAACTTGGCTGTTGTGTTTTGTCTTGCACAATGGTCATTCCATGGCCCCTCCTCTGTGCTTGTGTTGATGGGATGTCATTTCATCTACAAAATACAAAGTGCAGCTCCACCAGTGTGCTTCCTCTGTTACTACTATAACCCTCGTATCACTTCAGCTTTTCAATGCCTTTTAATATCTTTAATACTATGTTTTTTAAATGTGGGACTGTTTATGCAACAGACTTTGTTGTTTACGTATATATATGTATCAGCAAAGGCAGGAGGCTCAGGAATCTAAGGAACGAAATAGGACATTCCCTGACCTTATCATCTGAGACACGGTACAGAAGTAAGATGTTTGTTCTTAAGATCTAAACTCTCTTCCCTCGTGTCATAAGAGCCTGAGTAAATCTTTAAAAGAATTGAAGAGAGAGTCCTGATAAATGGAGCTGGAACAGGGAGCTGGGAGGAGATTAGTCAAAGCTGACTCTGCTTAGCTTGCTGAGTGAGAAATAGTTGCTTAGTCCTCAGTTCCTTCCTAATCCACAGGGAGCCAGGGCGCACATTCTTGTTAGGGACAAACAGAGCCCAGTCCAGACATTGAAATCAAATTGTCTGGTGAGGACTGATTAATGGAGGAAGAGAATGGAAGAGCTATGAGCCCTATTATAGAATCCTTCATATATTTCTGCCCCTGGTCACCATCATCCTCCCGGAATTCCTGGCTAATATTGACACTTATTTTGTAACTATGCCAAAAGAAAATATCTTGAAATTGCTTATGGTATAATAAATTTGGAGAGATAACCTAAAACACAGTGCAGTAGTTATCTGCCCCTTGCACAGTTGTTTCAAGCCATTTCAAAGTGGGGACTTAACCTTTATTTTCATCTTCTGGAAGGTAAGATGGCCAGAATACCCAAAAGTGGTGGATACAAAATGCATTTGTAATGAATACATTTACTGAATGCTCATGTTAAAGGCTTTGGCTGTGCCCTTTGCCTAGTGTAAGTGACTGTTTGGGAAATGTGTAAATTATAAAGAGTTTAGCTGGCATTTAATCCTGCAAATCTTTGTCATGTGAGAAAACAGCATGTTGGGTTTATGGCAGGGTTTGGGGTCTTTCCCTTAACAGTGTGTCAGCATTTTCATTAAAGTTAGTTTTATCTGGATGCTCTAGTGAACTATTAAGTTGCTTGTTAGCAGTAGTTGTAGTGATGTAAGTTGTCCAGCTATGTGATTTTCCATGCTTAATTTATTCTCCTTAAAAGTTTCAGTTTATTTATATAACTTTTGCTATAATTTTTATTTCTTTGGAAACAGTCTCTTTAAATATCCCTTACCCTTCCTTGCATCACGATTTTGAGGTTACAAATCCGGTTACTGTTGTAAGATGCAACAAAAAGGAAATGGGGATCACAAATTATTTCTTCTGTTCTTTCTTTACTAATAAGTCACTGCACATTCGATTTCTGTCTTTCTGAATTTTCACAAAGTGCAATTCAAGTTAGCATAGAATAGAGTGCTGTTCTTTATACCTCGCATTTAACCTGATAATAGGGCACTTTATGTGGCAAGAAATTCAAATGATGCTCCTTCACCCAGCTCAAAACTAAACTGAAGCACTTCAAGCTTTAAGCTAAGGTTATGTGAGAAATCAACCTTTAAAGTGTAAACTGCAGTGAAACTCTGTTTCTAAATAGGTCTTAAAGTAGATGGTAAGAAATTACAGAACTCCAGTTGAGATCATTCATTTTCCTCACTTTCCACACAGCAGAAGACTTTTTCCAAGTTCAGGGGCCTCAGCTTGCCATTTGAAGTGATGTAATATGTCTTGTTTGCAGTTTCCCTTCCTTCATGTGTCCAGGGTCAGACACTGGAAAATAGTGAGTTTGATTTGTCAGGCACATACTCAAAGAAAATGTGGTTGAGTGCTGTGATTTGAGAATAGAGGCACTTCTGTGGCAGATATCATGGCATTTTCAGAAAATTTCTTCAAGCTTTCTCTTCTTCTGGACCAAGTGGTTCATTCCAAATAGCCCAAAAGCTGCAGATAGATAGTTTTAGTTTCAGAAGACTAGTACTTGAATGAAGAAATTTTTAATTAAAACTTTCTTCAGAACCTTCAGTGTACTTACATCTCAGTTTGTGAGATTAATATGGTCAATGAGAAAGTCCTTTAGAAGTTTAACTGCTGGGAGTAGCTCAGGTTCTGTTAGGAAATCCAATGTCAAAGGCTGGCTGTACCAGGTAGTTAAAGATCTGGCTTTGGATGCCTGATACCTAGTATTACTGAAGCTGACGTCTTTGTGTTCTAGCAGACAATGCATCTGTTAGGGGTGGAGAGCTTCACTGGCTGTGAAGATGATGTTACTGTACTCCTGTATAATAGCCATCCCCAAGAAAACCACTGACCCAGACTGAATGCTTTGGATAGGATGTTCAGTGCAGCTAACAGTACTCTGATAAAGTTTGCTAATTGTACTCCACCTGCAAAAAGCTACATATAATTTGCTACACATTTGGACACATATATCTGAAAATTATGTTTGAGAGTTAAACTTTGGGATAATTTTCATTATTATGCTGGAGGCATGTAATCTACCGTCAAGCTGTTCAAATTCAAGAATTGTGAAATTTGTATTACAGTCTGAAAAAATAAAGGCAAATTCCCAGGAATCTAATTTATTTGCATCTTCTGCTTATCTTCTTTCTTTTTTTGGCTAAATGTCTATTAGAAACAGGTGCCATAGTAGAGTTATTGACAGTTGTTACTAGAGGAAAGGAAGGAGAGTTCCTGAGGATTATCACATACTATGGGGCAATTTTAATTAAGGTATACAGGGAGTTAACTATATAGATTCCATTAATGTAACATTGGAGATGTGATGATGATCTTCAGTTTGTTAACTCATCCTGCTGGAATTTTTCAGACAACGTAATCAGGAATGGCATGTACTGGTTTACTGTAGTATTCTCCAAATGAAATGGAAAGAGCTAGGGTCTGGCAAAAAATCACAGTAGCAATGTTTGTGTTCACCATATTCAGATGTATGTGAAAGTTTCTGCAGTGCTAGTTTGTCCAAAGAAAGTAATTGCTTACATTTCAGCAAAAGGCTGCTGCTTTGCACCTTTGGTCTGTACCTGTAAAGAGTTTATGCATCCTATTCTGTCCTACTAGATTTTTAATGGAAAATCTACAGAACCGTGTCAAAGCCAGGGTGTTGAAAGAATAAGAAAGAACAGAACAAAACCCATGTGGAGTTAAATAAACTATTAGGAAATGCTGAAGGAAATAAATGCTGATGTCTGGCAACAAAATCTCAGTGAACAGCTTACTATAAATTATTTCCAAAAGGCAAGCTGAGCAGAATAAAACTATTTGGTAGCTGACAGCAATACAGACAACCTAGAGGTAATTGGATACCGGAGAGGTAATTTGGATGCTGGAGACAGACTCTTCATCAGGGACTGTAGCGATACGACAAGGAATAATAGGTCCAACTTAAACAGGGGAAGTTCAGGTTAGATATAAGGCAGAAGCTCTTTACTGTGAGGGGTGTGAGGCACTGGAACAGGTTGCCCAAAGAAGAGGTAAATGCTCCATCCCTGGCAGTGTTCAAGGCCAGATAGGACAGAGCCTTGGGTGATGTGGCCTAGTGTGAGACGGCACTGTCCATGACAGGGGGATTGGAACTGGATGATCTTAAGGTCTTTTCCAACCCTCACCATTCTATGATTCCATGATCTTAAGGTCTTTTCCAACCCTCACCATTCTATGATTCCATGATTCTATGTTACATTTCCTGTTAGGAACTGCAAATTGTGTTTTGCTATATAAAATGGTCTAGGCAGTAATCCTTGTGGTTTTGCTCTGCTTTGTTAACAGTAGAACTAGACCAGTGGGAGCTCAGCAAAAGACTAGAACAACAGAGAACAGCATTGCCCACAGCTTAAAATCTGTTCAGAAGAAGTAATATCCAAATAAAACCAATAAAAACCCTTTATATTGCTTAATTCCTTTAGGGACAATTAGCAGCAGTGAATGATAAAATTTTGGAAAGCCCGTGTTAGTCAATAGCTAACACTTGACAGATGGCAGTATGCACAGGACACCTAACAGTGGCTGTTAACCCTTTCTGTAAGGGGTGGAAGTCAGTAAAGTTGAGGTGTATAGCAAGCAAGTACATTAATTATTGGCTACTTGCTATTGTAAAATCTTGGTATTATTGAATCTCTGAGAATAACATTGACAAATGAAGATTGTCTGACAGTTGTAATTTTCCTGTTTAAAGCTTACCCCAATAAACAAATGCTGTGAATTTTTAATCTTAGCTTTCCTACAGAGTGGACTTTCTAGTCCAATGTGTGCTGGAAGTCTTTGCGCAGATGTGTTCAGCAGGGCTTGAGGATTTTTACCTTCCTGTATACATACCAAAAGTATACTAAAATAAAAGCAATCTTTGCCACACTAAAACTTGTGTTAGTTTCACTTTATAATTTACACCTTTGGTTTTGTAGAAGTTGGTTGGTTATGTACCATTTTACTTTGTATTTTTTCACGGTATCCATTCACTTCATGAATGTGGTTTACAAAAATTAAACAGGTCGTTTATATGCGAAGAAAAATCTACTTGTAACTGATCAAAATCTGTGCTATAAGGCATGGCAACAATAAATAAATCGTCTTTCTTGGGACATAGCATTTCTTACTCTTTTGGCCAGAGTATGTCAGCTATGTATTTGGAGAGAAAAGCATAACTTATTGTTATGACTCTCATTAAATAGTAAAAAAAAATGTTGAATGCACAGTAACTGAAGTCCAGGATCTCCTCTGTGATAGCTGGAAAGTGTCAGGTGTATTAAAGATACTTAACTAAATAAAATTTCAATTAAGCAATATGTGACTTTTGATGAAATTTTTCTTTGCCTGGATGTTTTTTATATCTCATAACTTCTGGCATAGAATTTCACAACTGAATCATGCACCCTATAAAGAAGATTTTATTTCTTCTTTTTTTCGTCAGCTGCATGTGCTGTTACATCTGAATTTCATTGGTCAAACTACTGCTTTTTTTGGAGGCTAAGAGAGGCTAATCAGTTTTGCTAACTCACTATTTAAATTTAAAAATTCAAAATTCATCAGGTGCAGTTGTGTGGGAGAGCTCAAAGTATCTTTGGCATTTTTGTTATCCTTCTGTGACCTCTTCTATTTCTTCTCCAGTGGTGTCAGGAAACACTGGTCTAGATAGGTTGTCAGCTTCTCTAATAGCATAATATTTCTAGTGACATCAGCACAAAACTGCATTTCTTTCTTGAGTTTATTTTTTTACTATTTGGATTGTCCTTTAGAGACAGTAGTTTAAGATTATTTTTTCCTTCATTTTGCCTCCAGAGAACATGGAAAAATTTTAAGCTTCTTGCTTACTTTTCCAATTTCAAACTGATTGCTGTTAGTAGTAGTGAATGTCTTGAGTCCCAGGGGTGTTTGAAGGTGGAAGGACAGGAAGTTTAAAGGGCAGGCTAGTGTGCCTCTGACATTGAGTGCCATGGTGGTTGCAACAGAGGCCTTTTGAGAGCACGAAATCTCTCCAGCTGATGAAGTCCTCACAGGTGAGGCCTATAAGTCCGGTAGTGTGACAGCATGTGCGTCTCACTGAGTGACAGGAGTGCTTGCTGTGTCAGGCTACTTCTGTAAGATATTACCTTAGCTAGGAAATGTTCCCTCTCTAATGTGTTGGGAAATAGTCACATCGTCTATGCCTTAAGACAGAGCACTGCAGTTCAAGTGCCGGCACTGCTGAAAGGGAATGTGAGGTAGGTATCAGCGGGGTATGTTCAACACTTGAAATTTGGATGTGTTTACTCAGCAGCACTGTAAAAGGCATACTCAACAGCTGTAGTTTATAAATATCTTTTATATATAGACATAGGTTATCATTACAGATAACCACAAGAGTGAAGGCACATTGGCATAAGCTAGCAGCTGAACATCCAGGAAGAGAGGAAGAGTCTGTACTTGGAACATCATGTTGAAGACTACAGTACTGTTCTTCTAAACTTGATTATGGTCTCACAACTATTGTTCTGTGAAGACAAAATGTAAAACTGGTGGTATCTGCTTATATTATTCTGTGTTCTACATCACAAGGGATAGCTAATGATATAAATGAAAAGACTCCCATCTGAAGAACATAGGGACTTCTTCAACAAAGGTAAAGTGTCAAACTTACCTGGCTTTTCTGAGGGCCTCTTGTAACTGTAGTCCTGGAAACAGGATATTGATGTGGAAAGAGAGTGGTAGGAACTGCATGGACTCACACAGACTTGCGTGTGTGCTACAAAACTGCAGTACAAGTACTGCTCACACAAATTGCCTCTCAACAGTAGTTGCTTTTCTGTAATTATGCAGTCCATGTATTGTGAAGCTTCATTCAGCAAACATAAAAGGCAATGTGTGCCCCATCACTGAGAACAGTTCCTGGAGGTGTCTGGTCCTACAGTTACCATTTGAATAAGGTAACACAAATACCAATGAGTGACACATTGTTCTATGCAATGTGAATTTGAACACACTAGCTGCAGAGATTTTGGGAAAGGCTGTTGATTTGGTATAGAATCAGGCAAAGCAAAATATGGTAAATAAGCACTGCACAAGTTGCCCAGGATTTTTGACCTGTGTGGAATTTGCAGCAATATCTTTTATGGAAAAAAAAAAAAAATGACAACTAAATTTCCGGATTGCAATGCAAATGTGTTAATTTGACACATCCTTTCTTTTGGCAGGATATCTGACCTTAGATGCCCCTGCAGATACCTTTGAAAGTAAAACAGTAATACTACTCCCGAGGGTGGTGACAGGCCATCTGAAATGTTTTGGAAGACCTTTGATCAAAGGGTGATGACCTGCAGGTTAGCAACAATCTCAGAACAAGAATGACTTTTTGGTTTCCCAGTACACTAGAGTATCCAGTCACAGAATCATAGAACAGCCCAGGTTAGAAGGTGCCCTGGAAGATCATCTGGTCCAGACTTTAATCATTGGGTCGTCATAGAAAAAGGAGTATTTTGGTGTGGCTGTGGATGTGTTAGAACTACCACTAGCGTAGAAGATGCCACATTTACTTCCAGTTTCTCTATGGTTCTCCTTGTTGTGTTCCTTTGCCTGCACCCTGGGTATGTATACTTGAGACAGTTACTAGGGAATATGTGTACTTACAGCTTGCTTATATATCCAGATTTAGGAACTTTAGGTGGTAGCATAGAAGGCCAGTGACAAAGTTTTTCTTTGGTTGCTGAGTCAGCCCAGAGGTACCTCAGAGCAAAATTTTATAGGTCTGCTAAATGAGATCTTAAAATGAGACTACAGTAACAACATTACAGCTTCCAAGTCTTTCTGATTGAAAGCCCTAACTCTATGTCCAGAGGGTGAATTATATTGCTTTCATGCTAACAAGCTTTTAGGACCCATTCAAAAATCTACTTGAAATAGGGCCAGAATGATATCGTCTCTACCTGTTTTCTAAAGGAAGGAGGAAAATGCTGAGGTCGTAGAAAAGTCACTGTGCGAAGAAAATTTGGGCTGGTAGACCGTATAGGTGAAGGTTCATTATGGTTCCTTCTACTCTGTACAACAGAGCCAGCTACAGACTTGACTGAAAGTTTGTTGCTTGTTCTTTCAAGCAGCAGTCCCTGTGGAAGCTATAGTGCTTCTCAGTTCTTGAGCACTCACCTTGCTCTGAGAGGCACCTGCTCATTTGAAGAGCAGAGTAACTGCAAATTAATATCATGAAGCCTACCACGGTTTCTCAGCATTGGCTTTTTGCTTCTTACAGACTTGATGTGGTACCACTGGAAGATAAGAGTTTTAACATCATCAGCAGAAAGCAGTGGTTCAGCATTTTATTTAGATGCCGGCTGATACCTGAGAGTATCAGGGAGACTAGCTTGTGAGGTGGGCTGATGCCAACCTTATGAAGTTTAACCATGCCAAGTGCAAGGTCCTACACCTGGGTCGGAGCAATCCCAGGCACAGCTCCATGTTAGACAGAGAAGAGATTCAGAGCAGCCCTGTGGAGAAGGACTTGAGGGTGTTGGTCGATGAGAAACTTAACATGAGCCGGCTTCAGTGTGCACTCGCAGCCCGGAAAGCCAACTGTATCCCGGGCTGCATCAAAAGAAGAGTGACCAGCAGGTCAAAGGAGGTGATCCTGCCCCTCTACTCTGCTCTCGTGAGACCTCACTTGGAGAATTGTGTACAGTTCTGGTGTCCTCAACACAAAACGGACATGGAACTGTTGGAACAAGTCCAGAGGAGGGCCACGAGGATGACCAGGGGGCTGGAGCACCTGCTGTATGAAGATAGGTTGAGAAAGATTTGACTGTTCAGCCTAGAGAAGAGAAGGCTGCGTGGAGACCTCATAGCAGCCTTCCAGTATCTGAAGGGGGCCTATAAGGATGCTGGAGAGAGACTCTCTATTAGAGACTGTAGTGATAGGACAAGGGGTAACGGGTTAAAACTTAAACAGGGGAAGTTTACGTTAGATATAAGGAAGAAGTTCTTTATTGGGAGGGTGGTGAGGCACTGAAATGGGTTGTCCAGGGAAGTTGTGAATGCTCCATCCCTGGCAGAGTTCAAGTTTTGGACAGAGCCTTGGGTGACTTGGCTTAGTGTGAGGTGTCTCTGCCCACGGCAGGGGGGTTGGAACTAGATGACCTTAAGGTCCTTTCCAACCCTAACTATTCTATGATTCTATAATTCTGTGTTGGGTTTGAACTGTCTCTAAGAATGGACATGCTTCCACCATCCTAGGGCAACCTGTTCCAGTGTTCAATCACTCTCACAGTCATATTTAAACAGAAATTTTGGTATTTCTGTGTGGGACCCTTGTTCCCAGTTCGCATCACTGTGCCTCACTGAGATGAGAATGCCTCTTTCAGTCCCTCTGAAGCCAGTGATAAGGAGAATTGCTAGGACAATTAATGTGGTCAGAATTCTCTAATTTACTTCTGCAGCTCACATATGAAGCTTTCCACTTGAAAAGTGGCACAAAGGCCAAAAAAACGTTTCTTACTGGGAGTCAAGGCTCTTATCTAGTATTATGACTTTAAAACTAATGACCTAATAAAACAAACCCACAAAAATCTGTGAGAATTGCAAGAGTAGATTGTTGTGCTTTCTAGGTCATCTGCCATATCTAAGCTTCCATGACAGAGAAATATGAACCAAATTCTCCTTGAAGTAAGCCCATTTGTTTTTTCCTTTTTCCATATATATTGTCCTTACTGACGTTTGGGACAAATGTATATGTCTATAGAGAAGCAGAATTTTTTTCAGTTCTGCAGGATTTCCTAAAATGAGGATATGCATCCTAAAAACAGGGGAATTAAAAGCTATAGCTTTTTACTAGCAGAGTGTTTAATTTTTCCTTTTGTCCATATTTATTTGCACATTGTACGGTAACTGAACTTCAAAACTTTAATTGTCAAATAAGATGCATATTCTTGCTTCTGGTTTTCCTCTAGACTACAAAGATTATCTATAAGCTTCCTTGAAGTAGACACAATGGGACTCTGACTCCATTGGCAAAAGAGGTAGCATTTCTATGGACTTAGAAGACAGGAAGACAAAATTTACTGAACCAAGATTCTGGATTTCTAATGATTTGGGGTAATAGTTTAGGATATATTTAAACCTGATGCAAGAAATATGATAAATTAGCAATTTGGTGTCAAAGGAACTCAAAGATGGTGTTCTTCCACATTGGAGACCTCCATTTCCCTCTTTTTATATATAGAGCTCTTGCTCTCCACCATGTGCTCTCCTTTGTTACATTACATATGTAAGATTTTATTTAACTTTTATGTAAGAAAATATAAAGTGAACAGTTAGTACTAATATATATATATATATAAAAGCATAAAACCTGTAAATCATAGTTCTATGGCAGTTTCTGGAGTAATATTAAAAAAAAAATAAATTAATGAATATCACTGTCTGCAGAAGGGTTGCTTTCCAAGATGACTATTTTGCACACTGCAAGTAGCAGAAATATAGATTTGCTGAAACTCATAATCAGCTAGAAATAAAAGGTCACATTTCCCTGTTATAATGTCAGAGAAGGCTCAAGTCCAAACAAACAAATTGCAATAATTCAGTAATAGTGCAGTCCTGAACCAACATTCCTCAGACAGAATAATAGAATCTGCATCAATCCTCAAAAGCACCAAAATAAGTCACCCTCATAATACGACCTGACATGCTCAATGTTTCCTGATCTGGACATGAATGTTTGTGATTTCCCTTGACACTCACAGTGTGTTACATAAATGTGGTAGCTTTAAGTTTCTGATACACGACCATTATTTCTTGGCCATGTTATATTCAAGTGACATTATCTCATAATTCTTGCATATTTTTGCTGCTTGATATTCCTTCAAAAACAGTAAACCTAAAGTTTCTATCAGTTTGGTACCTAAAATGAATCATTCAGTGATTCAGGTGAGGATACTTCTTTTGTCTCAGATTTGTGGTACATGATTAAAAATAAATAATTCTCAAGCTCCATTTACCCAAATGAGATTTGAAGCCATATTGGACTCAACTGTATCTGCAAAGACCATATATTTGAATTACAACATTGAAGAACAGAGTAATCTTCAATGAACCACAAACTGTGAAATCTCATTAACCTCCTTAGATGTCATTAAACACTCTTCTGCTTATTTAGATGCCAAAGCAAGCAATAATTTTCAAAAGTATTTCTCCCATAAAAATCTTTCAAATTCAATACAATTGTAGAAAAGTTGTCCAACAGAGAACCAACAGAAGTCACCACCCTCATACTTCCATTTTGTCTAGCATGGTATTAAGAACTTAAACAATGGGACTTCACATGCTTTCCAGGCAACCTATGCCTGAGTTTTCTCACCTTCCAGTAATCTCTTTCTCCAGTCTTTCTTCGTGCAATATGCACCCAATACTTCTCCTTTCTGCTATAGACATAGGGAATGAATGATTTACTTTATCTTTTTAGCACCTTTTTGTGGTTTAACTACTATTATTATGCCTTCATGAATACACTTCAATGTATTCACTATTAGGCTAGGCTAGGCTAGGGTACATCAGGTTTTCCAGATGGTTCTT
>JANHGB010053257.1:0-35641 GCA_026283785.1 Coracopsis vasa
GGTATCTGATCAATGTTTATGTGTACCTGATGAAGGGCAAGTAAAGAAAGGAGACAGACTCTTCTCAGCAGTGCCCACCAACAGGATAAGATGCAATGGACACAAGCCAAAACGCAGGAACTCCTGTTTAAACACAAGAAAAATACATTTATTTATTTTTTTACTATTATTTTTTTTAATTTAAGGCTGATTGAACAGTGGCACAAGTTGTCCAGAGAGGTTGTGGGATCACCATGCCTGGAGATGTTAAAATCCCAATGCCCTGAGCAGCCCTGAGCAACTGACTGTAGCTGACCCTGCTTGAGCAGAGGGGGTCGGACCAGATGATCTCCAGAAATCACTTGCCGCCATCCTGAGATTCTATGACTGCTGAGCTGAGTGACTGGCAAAAGCTGCTAGAAGCACTTTCTCCAGGAGAAACGAACAAACAGCAAAAGAAAGAGGGATTTTCTGTTGTGTAGAGTAGTAGATATGTGGCTGTTAAGAAACAAACTCTCATTTGATGGGAGAATGTGCTTTAAGCAGTATCTCTTCATCCTTAAGCATGTGTCTTGCTTTTTCTACTTGCTGCAGGCTTTTCCTGCCATGTTAGTAAAGCAGAACCCATGGATCTCTCTTGGCTCAGCATTTCAGAGTGCTTCATGAGTTTGATACCAAGGGGATGTATGAAATGTAAACATGAAGGACATTAGTATACCCTGATGCTTGTTGGAGGGTGATTATTTATTTATTTATTTGATTGATTGATTTTTGGCGGAGTTGGAACAGCCTGCAAAATGGAAAATGCCATTGGTCTGTGCCCAGGGAATATGTGGGGAATATACAGGATCCCTGAGAATAGGGGCCTAGGGTATGGGGAGCACCTCCCCATAGCTCTGTCCTTTCTGGCCATTGCCCCACGAAGCCAGACCCTCCATGGGCCAATCGCCCTTCCCAGTCTCAGCCTGTCCTTGTCTCCAGGGAGATGCCCAGGCTTGAGGCTGCCCCGCTCCTGGCTGTGATTGGGATGGGCCCTGGCTGCCCAGCCCCTGCCCTGACATACCCCCATGGGCAGCCCTTACCACCCCAGTGAGACCCTGGGGCCTGGTACTTGCTCAGCCACCTTCCTAGAGACGTTCAATGCTGTTGTGAGCGATATGTTCATTTAAAGTTAATGCCTCCTCTGGGTTTCTCTGGGAGCCAGCTCCCAGTCAAGCTCCAGCAGGCAGGCAAATTCCAGTGCCCTTTGTCACAGAAAAGTCCTTGGGTCAGAACTTCTAAACTTTGCCTCTGTTTCTTTGACTTTGAAAGACACTTGTGCTGGAGTCAAATTAGAAAATGTAATGTGGGCATCTTGAGAACTTTATTCTTTTTATTTCTATGACAGAGCTTCACTATTAAAATAGCATAATAGATGTGCAATAGGCAGTGCATTAGGAGGAAAAACAATGGGTACCTAACTTCTGAAAGGCTATAGATAGTGCACTAAATGGTGACTTTTTTTTTTTTTTCCCTTGCTAACTTGGGTATCTTGTCATATGTTAATTAAATGCCTGGAAAAATCTTTAGGAGATAATAGGAAGATAATAGTGCATAGACTTTAATGTAAATTGGAAGCATTACACTGTATCTCTTCTTCTGTCTTTTAAAGCTCAGTAAGACTTCTTTGCTCAAACAATTGATCTTAATGTACTAAAAAGCAAGACAATTTAAAAGTAAATTGGAGAGTTGAAAAGCAAGCTATCTGAATTACAATGATGTGGTCTGTCTTCATTATTTGAACTGCCCATTTCCCACTTGTTTATGTATCTTTTCAGGATTATCATAAAGGCTATCCTTGTTCTAGCTCTTCTTTTCCCATTGGGAAAAATCAGATCTCTTACGTATTTCTTTGTTTCTCCTTCCTCACCCTTTTTCCTTTCACTTTTGGAAGTCCACTTCCTATGGTTTTGAATATGAGTGTGAAACTATAGTCTCTGTGCATTCATGCAAAGGCACTGGGAAGATGTCTGCCATGGCTTAATGAACTGAATTCTGCTAACCGTGGCACAGAAGACTGGGAGAGGGACACAGCTTCTGATTATCCCCATGACTGCACCAACTGGAGGTTGTAATTGTAAAGGCTGATATTCACATTCCAGCAGGGCTTGATCCTGTGAACCACACAAAAGAACCTCACCATTCATCTTTGTCCTCCCCAACACTAATTGAAAAGACAGAGCTTCATCCTGAGGGGGAATACTTAGGCAAAGCTGTGCTATTCCCTCACAATCTTTTAAGACTGGACAGTTGCTTACTTTAGATCCAGATAACAAGATGTTTGGCATGCATGAACAGTCTGGCTAACAGATTCATCATATAAGTTCCTGAATACCCTGATGTTCTGTCTATTTTAACACCTTGTGTGATCCACTGAAATCCTGCAGCAGAAGAATACATTTCTTAAAACACAGGGGAAAGTAGGAGTTTCTTTTACTTGCTTTCTGATGTTGCTTCATTTCTTTCTTTCCCTTTCTTCCTCCTTACCTCACTCTCTCCTGGAAAGGGAGGCTTGACACTGTGTTCTGTATTGAGACCAGTTTTCGCATCTGGTCAAAGCATTAAGTTTGAGAAGGCAGCCCTGGCTTTCAGCTCTCGCTGCAGGTGTCCTCAGTTGGAAGGAACTCTGTTAAAGGCCTCCAGGATGCCTCTTTCTAGGTAGTGATTCATGCAGTGCATGGAAATGGTCCACTTGAAATCCCAAACAATTTCCATGGCAGTTCAGAGTGTTTTCATTTACTGTATCAAAAGTAAAAATGTTATTTGTATGACATCTAGTGAGTGTTGCCTCGTAGATCGGAAAACAGGGATCCCTCTTTTCATGCATTACGGGACAGTTATTTTCTGCAACAATTTTTGTCTGATAGTTTTTTCTGGGTTTGCCTGGTTTTGGCTTAAAAGTGAAGAGAAATTGGTGCTCTCTTCAGTTTGGAAGATAGTGTTCACACAAGCTGCTTTATTCTGCACCACAGCAGTGGTGACTGCAGCCAAAGAAAGACTTTAAATCCTTCCAGATTTTCTCAAATCTGTCCAAAAGTGTTGGTGAAGACTTGTATGAGAGTTTGGGAACATGGATTCCAGGTATGTGCAGCTCAGCAGGGGAGGCTTGTACACCTTAAAGGCTTGCAAAAAGGCCATAAAAAAGCTATTAATTTTGACCCGCTATGATCAAGATTTTACATTGGTGGAAGCTCTAGGTTCTGAAAGAGAGTGCCGTTCTCTGCACCATTATCAGTGGTTTTGATGACACTCCGCGCCAGGAAGGGGCTCCATGTACGAAGTTAAAAACATAAGTCATGTCTGTTTTTCAGGAAACTCTACCTTCAGAACTGAGAACTCTTTGTTTTGGCTTGCAGAGATTTTTTTCTCTCATTTCTAAAATACCTAACCATGAAAATATGGAGTTGGTGTTTTCTTAAATTAATCCAGGGTGACATTCATCTTTTCCATTCCAGCTCAGTCGTCAGCCATGCTATACTTCAGACAGCCTGAGCCCCTCTAGTATTCACATACCTGGCAACTCAGCTTGCCAGTCTCCAGTTCAGGACATCTTTGTATGCAAGAGTAACTGTTTTCTTAAAAAACCAAAATCACTGAGGGCATGTATTTATTCTTCCTTTCCTGGCTTCTAAATGATGCTGTCATAAGATTAATGGGCCTGCTTTTTGAACTGTGAGTTTGTTTTCAGCCAAACATTCTTTATGTTAGAAATTGTAGCAGACAGAAAGGTAGGTGAGAAGGACAGCACCCCCATCTGAGGCATTTTATAAAGATGTATTGCTTCTTTGGATCTTCCTTGCTGTTCTTATCTCACTGATAGAAAAAGAATAGAGCTGAGGTGACACAGCCATGTAGCATTTTTCCTTAAAACCATATAAAAAGAAAAGGGGCAAAGGTATATTTCACAATTTCAGTCTTCAGGAAATGCTGCTTATACCTGGATTAATTTCACTATTTAAATCTGTCCTGTAAATTTACAGGAACTACGTGAAAGGTCAACTCATTGCAGCACGGGTCTGTAGAGTACTAAAGATCCCATACTAAAGATATGTGGGAATGTTAAAAACATAAATTTGCGCACCTTACTGATCAAGTTGTTAGGATTATGTGAAACTTTGGCTGAACTGGGCTGCAATGTATTCAGGTCCTCATTGTGTCTCCTGTGGCACATGTAATGATTCACTGTGGTACAGTTAATCAGCAGCAGTGGCAGTTATATGGGGGGGAATAAAATCTAAGTAGCACTATCAGAAGAGGTGACTTCTGTGACAATAACTGGTTTGTGAAGAGGTGTTCTCCATCTGTGTTCTGTGACCGTGCAATCTATAGCTAAACAGACAGGTAAATTCTGCATCCGGTCCTGGAGAGATGGACAGCTAGGGTCTCCTTATATCTTTTTTTGAAAGTACAGACTCCTGGGATATAGTCATGTTTCCCAGTTGATTCTGATGATTTGAGGAACCTAAGCGTGTACATTACTAGTGGAAAATCTGCGGGCAATTCACCTAAAGAAGAGAAGCAGCTGTAAAAAATGAAAAGAATACTGGTAAATTTCTGGTTTGTCTAACAGGTTGATCCTGAGCAGTATTGGAAAGAGTTTTACAACATGTTCTTTTTTGAATATGTTTTTAATAGAGTCAAGGAGTTCAGTGAGCTGTCTTCTGCCACAAGGGATATGGTTTTTATATTTAATTTTAGAAATGTACATACAGATCTGATTTGAAGTTATTGCAGAATACGAGTTTACTTTCATTCCTGTTCACAGCAGGGTCTTCAAAATCCACTGAAACATCTTTTAAACTTGTGAACTCACATCAACAATTATACTTAAATATAGTTGTTTTTTGTGTATTCATATCAGTAGCTTTAAATGACAGAATTCGTGGAAAGAACTTCGAGCGTGAAATACTTGAGTGTATGTGAATGTCAGAGGGGACGTTGTTTGTTTTTATGCTGATAGCCTTTAAGGGCCCCATGTGGGATCAGGATGCTGTTGTTCTGGTGGGTTTGGAACCGTGAATGTCTGTACCATTCTGTAAGTGCCCCATGGATTTTCATATAGTTTGAAAAATACTGAGCTAAAAAATTGCAAGTATTCCAAGTACATTCAAACCATCCCTTTCAAATAAAGGATTTCCACATCTTTCTTTCCCACCTTTTCACTTTGCTGTGTTTTACTACTGTTCTTAGAGTGGAATCAATCTGTGGAGCTACATTAAATCAGCTTTTCATAAATAACTGCCATTCAAAATGCACAGGTAGAAATGGCAGTAAATCTGAGCAGACGATGAGCATCATCAGTTGACATATTATCCTGTAACCAATGAAGGAGGTGAAGCCAGCTAGTTGGGAAAAGTCTTGTTTCCTTAGAGTTTCACTAAGGGTTTCCTCACTTTCTCGCCTTCCTCTTCTCTCTTTGGAAGTAGGCTTTTATTTTCTAAACTGGGTGAATGGAATTAGGCAGAGCACTTCATCTGTGTCTCTCATTCTCATTCAGCAGGTGAGGTAATAATTTACATGTAGTGTATCCCATGTGTGTCATGTACAAATAAATGTATTAGCTATATTTAGTCATGCTTTCCTAAATGAGGTACACTAACTCACGTAATGGTGAATTCAGCACAGGAACTTCCCTGCCCCTCTTTAGTTCTTTCTAAAAGTGTTATGAGTATGTACAAATACCTTTTATGAACCCTTGGGCTGAAAGGTGCAGCAGCTTCTTTAATTGAGAGTACCATTTGCGTCAGCACTGAAATTGGAGCCTAACAATGTTCATTTTGCTATTTCCTGCTGCTTTTAACCATTCTATTTGCACAGAATCCCTTCCAGACTTCTTAACAGTGCTGTGAATTTCTCCAGAGGGAATATAGCAATTATGTTGTGGTCACTTATTTAGTGGTTTGGTTGTTTTTGCTTCCTGGACTCTTCTCCTGTGCATTGCTTGGGAATTGGACAAGAGTACGTTCTCTCCTCAGATTAGATTAAGAAATTACTTTTCTAAGAAAAAGTCATTTGGAGTATTAAAGGATTTGTTTCTGCCAAAGTATAGCTAGATGTACCGGTAAACTCTGTTTATTTTGAGGTTATTTTGCTGCTACAGTTGTTCTTGGAAGCTTCCTTCATTTTCTGACTTTTCTCAGCATTTAAACAAGTCTGTCCAAATGGCTTATGCCAAAAGCAAAGATTTTTCAGGTTAAGAAGTGTTCTGTCTGAAGAACCTTTACTTCTGTTGTGGCTCTCCTATTTAAGAAGTAGTTCTTCTATGCTCACCTATTGTCTGAGAGGAAAGGACCACCAAGTACCACTGAACATAAGACAACCAGCTCCCTTCTAGCAGAGCCAGATGGTCCTCAAAAGAGCTGGAAGCCTGCTGGCAAGGTGCTCCAAGCCTTCAGGTTTTGCTCCAAAATGAAGCACAAACTGTTTCTTCCTCAGCTGTCTAATTCCTCATTACTTCCTGTCTCATCTGGCTAGAATGGGGCCAGACACAGATGAATGAATTTCACTGAATGGTGAAATCACCTTCCCCTACCATTATTTTGAGAGTACAAGTATATTCAAGGAAGAGCTATTGTGTAACACCAGAGCTCATGAGGTTGACCATGCAGAAGGGATGATGTCTATCCAGATGATAAGAGGAATTTAACTTTCATGTAAGGTATGGGAAAAAAGATTTGGGTTTGGGGAAAGATGAGAGAGACAGATCAGCATATCTAAGAACTGGGCAAATTCTGCCTTTCTGTCATTTCAGCCATGTACAGATAATGCTGTTCAGTTGCCAATCATGTCATATCGGCAAGCATTTCAGATCGTAAGGATAGAAACCTAATGTGGAGCTATACTGAACTACATGAGCTGAGATTCTGGTTTAATGAGGAATTGGTATAAGGCTCACGTTCTGTAATACCATCTTTAAAATGTAAGACACATTCCCTGGAAGATCCCTTGGCTCTGGGAGAGTGAATTATGCATGGACCTGAGTGCTGGAATTCTTTTCTCCCTGTAGGCTGCTTTGTATTGTATAGCAACCACTGCAGTGACGGCTGCATAATAATATTCTTCACAGTTTATTCTCATTTACTTCAATGCCTACAGGAAGAATTTTATTGGAAAACTTGAAAAAATAATTTAGGCATCTGTATGATACAGAAACTGCGTGTATGTGTGTGTGTGTAGAAATATATAGTAAATATTTATGTACTTCTCCGAGCAGTTCAAGAGCTGAAGGGATGAGGAAGACAGAGTATGTGGTTTGTGGGGGGTTTGTTCGTTTTAAGGGGGGGTGTGTGTTTGTTGGGTTTGGTTTCTGTAAGGAATTTCCACAAGATTCGTCTGTGTTAGTTCATATTTGAACAGACAGCTATCACACTTCTTTCTATAGGTCCCTCTGGAATTGAGAGGTTTCACAGTTAGAGGCTATGTAGCTTGCTTAAATGAATACTGAAAAGAATACTGGTTCTGAGGTGAAACTCAATAAAATTTGTAGTACTCCTGCTTACGTCAATGATCTGTAGACTGGAAAAATGGTGAAGATACACAATGCAGTGAGGTAAAGCTTCATAGGAGTCTGTGGACTTCATGGCATGTCCTACTATGTTAGTCTTGAAAGACAAAGGCTTCTTATTTGCATGCACTAATTTGGTAGCAAAATAGAAGCTCTACGGCTATTGAAGCATATTTAAGGACAACCTGCCTGGAAATCTGTTAAGGTGGGGTATGGCATATCCTGTTGTTAGTTGAGAAAATAGTTACAGTTATTAAATACCCATGTTATTTAGTAGTTACTGTATCTTTAGGCTTCAAGGTAATTCCCATAGAGCATAGCCCTATTGCTATCTGCCATAGGCTGGTTATATTGCAAACTCTGGGCGCCCTCCTGACTCAGGCTTTGTAACCCTTCTTTGTATCAGGAGCTGGTAGAGCAAAGCTTTCTCTTTCTGCCTGTCATCATGGAAGGTGATCTCCCTCATTAAGAGACAGCACTGAATAGAATATATGGACCTGATCCTTTTTTGTTTTTTTCCAGTGCTGGACAAAGCTGCTGTGGTGCAGTTTTAGTTTAAAACTTCAGTTTGTTGTTTGACAGAGTAGAATAGGCATGTAGAAGTTGTGAATGCTCCATCCCTGGTGGTGTTCAAGGCCAGGTTGGACAGAGCCTTGGGTGACATGGTTTAGTGCGAGGTGTCCCTGCCCATGGCAGGGGGTTTGAAACTCAGTGATCTTAAGGTCCTTTCCAGCCCTAACTATTCTGATTCTATGCAGAAGTCTACTGGAGAGCTTGGAAAGAATGATGTCAGACCTTTAAAGCTTTTAGTGCATGGTAATCCTGTTCCGTGTGTGGTTGAGAGGGTCGCAGTGCCAAGTTAATGCCCACATAAAACAGAATACGGGAAGGGATGAGCCTTGGATCTCTGTATCCCTTGAAAGGGGGGAGCTGGCGATGAAGATGAGTCAAGTGGGAGGGAATAGGGAAGATCTACAAAATGTAACAAATTTTATTGCTGTGATTGAAAGAACACTACCCATGCAGACATAATCAGTCTGTGCGCTGAGGTATAAACCACGCTGTAGAGCTGACCTGGTTAATTCTATTTTATTTTTACTTTACTATTGTATCTGTAGGGACAGACTAATAAACAAAATGAAACTTGTGAGGAAAGCTAATATTTTCTTTTTCCTTACACTTTCCTTTACTAGATGACTTTTTGTCTTGTTTGCTAGCTAACTTTTCACCATCCTTTGCTTGTTGTTTGTTGATAGGCTAAATTGCATCTCTTCCAGTAACGCTTTTGCTGAGCCTCATTAGTCTGCAACCTAGTTTGTGCATCATATACTCTGCAGTCAGTTGTTGAGAGAATGATGCAAGTTCTCCATTTCCACTGTTGTGTTTCTGTGTGCTGGCTGTGCTCTCCTCCCTGCCTTCCTGTGAGCATGGCACCAGAAAGCAAAACTTGCTGAGGTGCTCAGCATGAACTCTCGGTTCTGTTCCACAGAAGAATTTGAGCTGAGGTTGGCTTCACTGCTGGCTGTCATCATTAGCAGCTGTGTTCCACTCTGGAAGCTCAGTTTGTAGATGCGTGCACTCTGGCTGCTCAGAAACTATTCAGTGTAGGTAGTCCCATTAAGGAGTCACCTGGTGATACTTCTCTGAGGGAGAGACCTGTGCACTAGCCCTGAGTAGTGGTGATACACGGCAGGCACAGAAGGATCCAGTGATAGTTAAGTTTAGTTTCTTAAGGAAGTTGGGCTGTAGTGTGCCCTTTGCCCTTTCCTCTTCCCTTTTCTCCCCCTGACTTTTGAACTCTTAGGCTAAACTTAGCTGAAGTTTAAAATAGAGTTAGCTTTATTAGTTTCCATTACGATGCTGGTGGAAGAGAAGGACCCAAACTAGTTCCCTGGCAGAGGAAAAGCTGGGCAAACTTCAACCATGTGGTATTGTATTTGAGAGCATCCAGGTGGCCAGTCCTCCCATGCTCAGGCTGATCAGTCAACACATACCTAACTCCAGAGCAGCTACAACACTTATCATTTCTCACATGCAAGACATTAGGGGGGTTGGTGATGTTGTGGGGGAGTGAGGAAGGTTTAAAGGATAAAGGACACAAATTGACAGGAAAATTAATCTTCTGTAGTTCGTGGGAAAATTTTTGCAAGTAGATGTGAGAAAAAGGTCTTACTTTCCATAAGCAACTGCTGTATATTAGTAAATATAATTAACCCCCTGGAGTGATGCAACTTACCTGCTTTTGCCTCTGTGGCTTGGACCCTCTGTGGATGTTACCCATTTCGTATTGCTCCTCCAGAGCAGGAGCAGGTAGCTTGTACGCTCTTTGGCTGTGACAGTTTGCAGATGGAGTTCTGTGGGAAGCATTTTCTATATTTCTTGTATAAGAGTAGAGAGGAGATTGGGCAATTTTATACCTCTGTTCAGAGCCGGTACTACAGCTTTCCTGTGTTCCAGTGCAACTAATAACAGGCTGTCTTGTTTTCTTACGTTTCTTATTTTTCAGATTTTTTTGTAATAGAAGTGTGATTAAGAAACTGTATGAGACACTGCCTCTTCCAGAATCTTCCTGGAACAGATTCAGTTTGAAGTGTTACAGAAACAACTTCTGTCCAAACATAGCCAGAATGACAGTGGATATGGAGAATTACATGAGCGTTGGCAGTCAGGTGATGCTGCAGCTAGTCATATATGTGATTTGTATATTAAATGATTGTATGTTTTCAGTAGCTAGCATTTTTTACCATTATGGAAAAAATTTGACCAATGAAAAGAGAAGGTAATGCATGATTTATGTCTGTAAACAAAACTATCCTGAAGAGGCATTGTCAGTTCTGCATGCCAGATTAACAAAAATCTTTGCTTTTAACAGTAAATATCACTTAACAGCATTATCCAGTTTAATCAATTCTAGTTACTCTCTGGCATTTATTATACATTAACTTTATATTGTACCTGAAATATCTTATTACAGCTTATTATATCTTATTAAATTATGTAATACAATAAGTATTACGTGCTTATTTTGAACAGTGACACAAATATTTGCTGTCACTGTGCTCCTGGGGTATCCTTGTTCTCCATGTTTCCTGCAGCCCTCACCATCAGTGTTAGAGGCAGTTTTCTGACCTGGAAAGGGTCATAGGAGCAAGGATTAAATTACCCCTGAGTTGCAGAAGGCAAAGCAAAATGTTCCTGACCTCTGGTTAGCTTTGTGCGGGTCCACACAGCACTAGGACTTCATAGAGGACACGCATTAAGACACAGATACCCAGATTTTATGTTAAAGGTCAGATAAACCATCTGTGTTATTAAAGGATGAGCATAAGCTTAAATGGAGTGGTTTTGCCAAATATATCTTTAAAACCTTTAAGCAAGCAGAAATTGAGGGAGAACGATAGAAGTTGTTACAGAGATAGTGGACTGTCTCTGTAAATGAATTTCAGCCTGTGGGTTGCTCACATGCTGCACGGGGTTGGCTTGTTTCACATTTACTGTTTCAAGTGGAGGACTGGTCCAGGGAAATTCCCTTCATGTCCTCTTCCTGATTTGGTTTTAAAATATCTAAAAAGACTTCATGATCTTGTATGAACAGACTGGTTTGTAACAATGCAAGGTTCAGGCAGAAGATGTTTGTGCATGGCAAAGGGGAGGCTGAGGTGAATAACAACCTCCTGTTTCAGTAGCCAGGTAGGCACTGTAAGAAACCCTCTTGCCAGAGGGGTTACAGATTGTCCCATGGAAACAAATGAGCAGAAATCTTTATAAGTTTATGGGGGAAGGCACCAACCAAAGGTAGACTCTCATAGCACTTAAGTACTACAAATGTTTTTATAAACAGCTAAAACTGAATATTTAACGTAGCTTGTCCTGTACCTCAGGCCTGCTCTCAGTGTTTGTGAACTGCGTGTAATACATATGTGATACATTAAAAATGTGTTTTAAGCTTGGTATTTGGTCCTGGGTGCTGCCTGGGAGCTGTGTCCCACCCATGCTCACTGCAGCTGTGTTTTTGTTCTTTTCCAGCATGGTGTAAAGCCACAAAGGGCCATTTTGTATTGCTCTTAGTGAGGCTAGTTCAAGATTTTTTTGCTTGGCTCCCCTTTTGTTTCATTGCTGCTGACTGCTCATAAACTTAATAGGAAACTGAGGACACTCGCGAGCCAGTCTGATGAAAGTCAGCTATAAACAGCTCTGCCTATGAAGTGGTTAGAGGGTATTCCTTCTGAAAGTGCTCCTAGCGATGTGATGGTGTTTCTGTTGCTCTTCATGATTCCTGCAGAGGACACATGCCCTAGCTGATCTGACCCAGCATCTTTGTTTTCCATGGACTGTCCAAGAAATAATGACTAATTGGTGATTGGTGCTTGTTCATCACTTCCTTTCAGATGTTTTGAGGTTAAACATAATGCTGTGATTTGAAATTCATGCAGGAACCAGAAGCCTTGTTGCCATACAATCCTTCTGTTGGCTTCTTAGCTGCAAACAGGCCCTGCTGCCAACAGTTCCTACCAGATGAGCTTTCCCCAGTTTTGCTTTCAAGTGTAAATTGCATACTGGTCAGATTGGGTGAAACATGCACTCCTTTCCTCCTTTCCTGTGTCCCAGTCTTTCAGCTTAAATCACTTCCTTTGGCGAGAAGTCTGGGCCACAGACTACTGCGCTTGTTAGACTGCATTGCTGGAATTGTGAAAATTGCCGTATGACTGACAGTCATGAAAATGAATCCCACAGCACTAAAGCAAAGTCTCTCCACTTTTCTTGGCAGAGGATTGATTTCAACTGTGCTTTGCTTAAGAGACAGAATTTCTCAGAGATGCCGAGGCTAGTTGTGATCAGTCCTGAAAGCAGTGTTTCTGTGCGTGTTCTCCTGAGTCACAGGTACAGCTTTCTTGCAGACCCGCAGGGAGAGCTGACATTGCCACTCTGTTCGTGCATCTCTGTCAGCTGGCAGTGTGGCATTTTTATAGGGAATGTTAACTCATACAGAATAGGAAGCATATAGAGAATAATCTCTTCACATACTCTAATAGTGACTCAGATTTGAGATATTAATTGATCAGAGCTCACTGCTGTGAAATTCCTTAATTAAAAACAAATCTGCAGTGTTTATAAAATGTCTAAATGTGCTGTTTTGGTTAGAAGAACACACAAGAGAGGGCTTTGTTAAAACGTAAACACTCAGTGACTTATTACTGCAGTGGGCTGTCTGAATGCACTCATCTAATGACACCATGCTCAACAGTCAAGTGAATATAACTGTGGCAAAAGGCTATTAGGCTCAGATTCGGTGTTCAGGCTCCCAGCTTTCCAGTGAAACAGTTTATTGGATCCAGATCCTTTTTTAGCTCTTGCCACCCTTTTTTTTTTTTTCCTCCTATTTTTTCTATTTTTTCTTTTCCTTTCTTTCTTTTTTTTTTTTTTTAATTTCTTTCTTTCTTTTTTAATTTCTGTGAACTTTTTTCCTTGAACTTTTTAGGGTAGTTCCTTCCAGTGATGCCAACTGCTAACTTACTGTTCTGAATGTCACAATGCAGTCTTCATTTGCTGAGAGGGTCATGTTTGTAAATGAGATCTTCAGCACTGTCTTTTTCTCTAAGTAGAAATGGCTCCATCAGAACAGTAGGGAAAGGTTTGGGAATTGGGGGAAAAATGGTTCCCCCAGAGGTTAAATAAATCACTATGTAGGTCAGAATACAAGTTTAAACTAGCTTTACCACTTACCTGCAGCCGAGCAGTGTAAAGGCGCTGTTGTAGAAGGTTCATAGGTTTAGGCAGGGCAGAAAAGACTGTTTGAGAGGTCATTGCAGATGCCACTGGACTCCTCCAAAACCTTGTCTATTTTTGGGTGCCCCAAATGATAGGGGTTAGACTTTCTCTGATATCCGTATCAGGGGTAGTTACTGAGGTGAACAGCTCTTTCAAAGCTAGAGCCCCTGAGCAATGGCAACACAGCAGGTATATAGCTTAGGTAGTGGAGTAGTGATGGCTGTGGATTGAACAGTTTGATCACTAATATTCTTGCAAACTACCTTAAATCTCACCACAATAAGCAGCTCTGTATCAGAGTGTCTTTAGAGTGAACTGGAAAGTTTGGATGGATTTTAGAAGTAATATAAGCTCAGCTTTCTGTTCAGAATTTGCCTGCTGAAATTTGTAATTGAGTCATCTCTGGCAAAGATTTAACGCTCATGGGCGTAACAGAGTGTTAATGTTATGCCCACAAATTTGCTTTTAGTTGGGATTTTGAAGAATTTACTACAGGCATTGTAACAGGAAATGTGAACCAGCCACCTGAAAGGTATACTGATGGGAACCTCTGTATTTTAGTACAGGCTAAAGAATATATCCTCAGCTTTGGGACTCAGGGGATTTGGTTAATCATAGAATAATATCATAGAATGCTTTGGGTTGGAAGGGACCTTAAAAATGATCCGGTTCCAACCCTCTGCCATGGGCAGGGACACCTTCCACTAGATCAGGTTGCTCAAAGCACCATCCAGCCTGGCCTTGAACACTGCCAGGGATGGGCAGCCACGGCTTCTTGGGCAGCCTGTTCCAGTGCCTCACCACTTTCATAGTAAAGTATTTCTTCCTAATGTCTATTCTAAATCTACCCTCTGTCAGTTAATAAGTGATTTGATTTTATAAAGTTATCCATTGTACTTTTTGCTGATTTGAACTAATGGGTACACAAAGGCATGCTACAATCCATAGTTCTCAGTTCTGGAAACTGAGTTGATGTGAATTATTGCTGAAATCATCCCCAAAGCTAAAATCTTGCACGTAAAGTGTGCAGGTGGTCTTAAAAGGAGACAGCTGTTTCTGCCTACTGTTTTGCTGAGAATACTTCTACAGTGAAGCAGACCAGGGCTAAATACTTTATCGTGTTGAGGTGAGCTGTGTTTCAGGCAGACAAAGCTTGATAAGGAGAGGATGCTGCAGCAGCCCAAAGCAGCGGCATTTTCAGGGATCCAGTATCCACCACTGAACACCAGAGGGCACAAACTCTCCAACAGTCGCCTCCTCTCCAGGCTCTAGGAATGCCAACATTTAAACAAGTCCAACTCAAAGCAGGCTTAGAAAAGGAAACACGGAACTTCACTGGACAAGCAAAGTCAATGCACTGTCAGCTTCAGAGCCCAGATGAAAGTCTCACACGTACAGGATGTGTACAGCCATAGTATTGTGGAATCGTGGAATGGTTTGGATTGGAAGGGACCTTAAAGATTGTGTAGTTCCAACCCCCCTGTTGTGGGCAGGGACACCTTCCACTAGACCAGGTTGCTCAAAGCCCAGGCCAACCTGGCCTTGGACACTGCCAGGGATGGGGCAGCCACAGCTTCTCTGGACAAATTACGTGAACTTGTGTCAAGGGTTGTCATATGATATATACAGAGATGGGTTTATTTTTAAATGCAAGAAGTCGTGTTCACCACCACGTATTTGCAAGTGTTGCTTCGTGTATGAATGAGAACATACACGGATTAAGCAGGTCAACCTGAACTAGTGACAATCAAAATGACTTTATATAAATGCATTTCTGTAGGTTGTGCTTTGTAGAAAGATAATTTTAGAAACAAGACAGGACAAATTGGAACCATTTACCTGCCTGGCTGCCTGGTTCTCTTTGTGTCAGATTGGGTACTGCTGTTGTCAGGACTCAGTTGCACAGAGTCACAGGGAACATGATTGGTACTAAATCTAAAGACTTTGCTAAGCTACATGTAAAATTACTGCAATGTTAGCCTCTCCTAGCTAAGAATACAAGTGAGAATTTGGAATTGGATGCATATGAATTTTCAACATATTTTTAAAGCAAATCAGTAGCCAGACTGTGGTCTTAGAGCCAGTAGCTTGGGACCCTTCAGGCCTCAAAGTGAGTGTTCTCTGTCCCTTTGTCAAGCTTCTGCTGTAGGAAAGTATAATATACCTCTTTTGAGCTGTATGAGGCTGTCAGCTTTACAATGTTAGAATTAAATCTGGAAGAAATAGGTTTAAGAGCTGACTGCAATTTATCATGTGATACAATCTCAGTGTATTTTATTTTAAATTTGAGTCTAAAACAGGTGAATAAAGCTGTAATCATCCTGTCAGCACATGTAACTACTTTCAAAATTAGACAGTGATCAGTCTAACTTGAATAAAATTTGGTTGTAATTTCAGTAATGCCATTAACTTTCTAATCACTAGCAAATGACGCTGGTCCGGTGGTCCCAAAGTGCATCTATGATCTGTGAGACCCAGATTTAGTCCCGAGGTGTGCCACTGGCCAACTCTTGGTGCTTCAGGTCTAAAAGCCAACAGAGAGGATTAACTCTCTCAGGAACTTGGGCTGAGTTCAGGATACCCACACATGTCCTAAAAGTGTTTAAGGGTTCTTATACTAAGTCTGGCCCTCTCAAGAAGAGGTGAAACCCATCTAAGCAAGCTCATTTGGGCAGGAGGGAAATCCTTTGCTAGGTTTTTGTGTGGCATTGGCTGGGTGTGTTAAGAGTTTGTGCTAATACGGAAAACCTGAACTGTTCTGGCCACATGAGAAGCTTTGACTGGGCTTTTAGCGAGGCTGCTGTATACAACTGTGTCCTCCTGCATGAGAGAGCACCTTTGTTTACATCCTCCATAACTGGTTTTGCTAAAGTTGATTATTTCCTTTTCCTTCCTGGCCAACACTTGTGTTTAGGATGCTATAGGCCAGAGGCTGCATGCCAGCCTCTGGAGAGGATGTGATAAGCTCAGTGTATCATGGCAGGCTGGAAACCAGAAATGGAGCTGGCTGTGGCTGCCCACCTTTTAACCGGTGTGACAAAAGGTGTATTTTCTTCTAGGGCAGGTGTTGGCCATAGCAGAAATGCTTCAGGCTTGTGCTCTTGGTCTTAATCTTTTGCCCAGGGCAGCCTAAATTAGCAGCTGGGGAACAATATTCCAATTTGGGGAAGCTCCTGCTCTCCCTGCAGGATGTAATGATGCAATAGTGGTGGCTGCAAGGCTGCAGGCCAGTGCTGTGCTAGGCAGGGAGGCAGCTGGGGCTCCTGCCCGGCAGTGTTAGATCAGCAGGAGAAAACCTTTCACTCAGGGGACACAGTGTTGTCCCTGAGGAGGACAGATGTGTCCTTGCAAGCTGGCTCTGAACCAAAATTGTCAGTCCCAGATGAGGTACCCAGGTGGCAGGAGTGGTAGGTGCATGCTGCAAGTGACGGGACAGTCAGAATGCCATCAAGGCTCCCATGGTGTTAGCACCTTCCTTTTGCTATTTAATATACTTCCCTTGGGGAGTCTGAGCTCCATCACACCTATCATTGCTGAGGCTTCCTCTAGTCCCATTGTGCTCCCAGTCCAGTCTTCCCAATTTTGTACCAATGCTGTCTGTAAATCTGGTGATTAGGCAAGTCTTTGAGCTCTTTTTCAAGATGTGCCTTAGAGCAAGATGCTTTGGGCAGTGCAAGTAGGGACTGAGGCATGTTGGTATAGCAGCAAAGAGTTATTTGCTCTATGCCTACACAAACAGCAGGAGAAGTAACTCCTCACTTCCATAAGACCTAACTCCAGGTGTACACCTGTGCATTTATGGAACATAAACAGACTCTGCAGCAGAATGGAAAATCTACAAAGGAGTACGAAAGTACCTGTTCTCTTTCTGAGACCGCAAAGGCACCCAGGAGAGCGTAGCATTTGAGCAAGCCGAAGAAGTAAATTTGGAGTGTGTTACTAGACGTTTTGCAGGCGTATTTTAAAAAGTGAAAATAAGCCCTCCCTTAGAAACAGTTGTCTTTGATCTCTGCAGCTTTCTAAGTAGTGCCTCTTTGCTTTCAAAGCAGCTAAGATTCATCGTGCATCAGATGGTTAAAAAATCTTGTGTGAGATCCGGAAAGTGACTGTGAGAGGTGTCTTTCCCTGAATTCAGTGGTTCTTTTATGAGTATATTTATCAAGAAGGTAATGGACAGAGAGATGCATTTAACACTGATGTTATTCATCAGCAGTACATCTCTGAATTTTAATGAGTTCTTCCTAAGCTTTAAAGCGCCTCCTGTTTTGTTCCCATCAAGTGCCCTGCCCTTTGTATTCCAGCTTTGCCGCAGCCGTCAAGGACCGCTTCTTGCTGTCCCGAGCTCCTGGGAAGGTACTCGGTTGTCTCTGTGGGCTTATGGAGCTGCATCCAGACTGCTTCAGGTTAGAATAGTGATGCCAAGTTTGTAAATGTCCTGTTTATGCTTTCAGTGCCACTCCTTCTAAGCACCTTAAAAGTCAGATGCCTGTAATTTCATACTTGTTGGTTTAAGAAAACCCACAAGAGATTCCTGTTTCGTGTGGTGTTCCAGAGCTGAGCTGTCCCCAGCTCTCTGACCTTCTTGCCTGTTGGCTGGTAGCCACTATTAGTCCAGCTAAAAGCAGTGACTAGAAAATACTTGGGGCAGACACTTGATTCCTCTTATACATGCTTCATTGATGTATGTTATTAGGAATAGCAGTGGTGGTGCTCTAAGCAATAATATTGCCATTTCTTAATAAGCATTTACTGAAAGAAAGGACTTGCAGGTAGCGTCTATCAAAATTAGGTGTTGGTTTTCTGTAATGTGCCTGTTATCTAGGAGAAGATCAACTAAACTTCTGCAGCCATTTTAAATAAAGACCTAATCCACTGTAAGATATAGAATGCTCTTATTTTAGTGTACTTCAGCATTTTAAATGCAGCTGTATTCACTAGGATGCTTCTAGGCTTGCCTGGAGATGAAAGTTTCAGTTACTCTGTAAAAGCAGTAAGTATTCTGGTAGGGGGAATTTAACAGTATTTTGCTATCTGGTTTTTGGTTTCTTGCCAAAGAATAGTGCCACTAGGGCACTCACTGCTGTTTATATGATTTTCATTGACTTCACCACGCACTGAATCAGGCCTTACAAGCACAATTTTCTCATTGTTAGTAGCTGTTCATTGCTTAGCATTACTTGAGCCACTATTCAGCTGGCCATCTGTGATCTGGGCCTTCTCAGACTGCAATAAAATTGTTAGCTGTTCCATTTTGGCAGGAGAATATTGTAACTTATCTTATGGATGTATTTGTACAAGGAGTAATGATGTTTTTCCCCAATAGCTATTGCTTGTCACTTGCTTGTCTGTGTTTGTAACACACAAATGTTAAATAATAAATACAGTAACAGAACCAGTGCTTCATACATTCAAAGGCATGTTTTTTCACCAGGATTCTGGGAAATTAAGTCTGTTAGCAGGAGGCAGACCATAGTATCAGTATACATACTTGTTCATTGATTGCCATCACTAGTCAGTCCACAGAGCACATAGCAAAAGTTTACAAAATTACAAAAATAGGTCTCTGTCCTGGAGAGCTTAGGCAGTGATTTATAACACCAAATCATGGCTGAGAGTTCTGGATGCGGCTAGATTGAAAGGTGTAAGGGAAGAAACGAATGTATGTTACATGAAGTGTTGAAAGCAGCCATTTACAGATAAAGGTATTATCCTATAATAACTCTTTTCCAAAAAGCAGCAGCTGTGGAAGTGGTCTGTACCAATAGATCAGCATTTCAGCTGAACTGTTGAGTGTTATCCTGTATGGCTAGATTCCTTCCAAGATATACCTGTTCCTACATTCTGCTTCTTCCAGGAACCATTTGCAAATTCCTGATGACAAATATTTCCCTCTAAAATTGAACCCCCTTTTTCAAGGAGGTTTAAAGGAATGTAGTGAGGTCAGAAAGAAGGAATGAAGGATTGCTTATGTGAGTGTGCCCATTTCAAGGAAAAATGTTATTAGCCCAGGATTGTAAGTGATATATATGGAGAGCTTGCTAGAAGGGAAATCATCTTTTTGGTTTAGAAATATTTTACCTGTATTTATAATAATTCCTGGGGTTATGAGCTGCTCCTCATTTTGCTCATGTGGTGAAGGAAATGACAGCAACCCCGAGCTTGTCTTCTGGTGAGTAGCTCTCTGTCCTTTATGTACTTTCAGTCATGTTCTTGGTAGGTACTAGGGATGCAAATCTCTGGCACTGAACGGGTAAAATACCCTCAGCTTTCTCTGGTTTCTAAATTGAGCTTTTACCTTCAGGTTTTCATCTAAAACTAGGGAAATCGATTTCACTGTTGCTGGTGAAGCTTGACTGCTTATTTATATGAACAAGAACTACAGAAATAAGGTTTGGGGGAGGCAATGGGATTTCCCTGACTTCCTGAAAACGGGATTTCCCTGACTTCCTGAAAACAGGATTTCATTGTGCCAAATTTGCCATTCCTGTTTCTGCATAGAGCATTATTGCTTGGTGATAAGAAAAAAATACAGTATTTCATAAAAGATTCCCAGACTATGGGAACTTCCTGAGTTTCATGCACATTTCAGAAAGAGTTTTCTGGATGCCAAAATAAATGTCTGACTTCACTATGCCCTGTGAGGAAAGCCTGCTGAGCTCTCCCGCAGGGGGAGGGAGGGTCTTTGCTCTGTGCTAGGATCTTTGTTGACTCTCCGGGTCCATCCGCAAAGTTTGGAGCGAGATGATCTGCAGGACTGTACCTTGCTTTGGGAGCTGCCAAGAGAAGCACAAAGCCTCCATCCTATAAACAAAATGTGAGACACAAGTTCTCTCTTCTCGGCCAGCTCAACAGCTCAGAGACTGTTCCCTCCATCAGGTGACAGGGAAGGCGGTGAGGGAATACTCATGCATCTTCCAAAGTGTGTATTAAAAGGGTTTAAAATAATGATATAACAGTCCCTGTACTCAGGCTCTGTTTGCCAAATCATGAAGTCTACGTAGCAAGTAAGCCTTATGAAAATGTAATAAATCTTCTACATATTTAGCAGATGTCGGTGGATTTATCCACTATAGGAAGTTATATATCAAACTGTACAATTTAGTGCCTGTTTTGTGTACTCTGTGAATCCCAGACATGTTTAATATTTCTCCCTCTGAGATTTAACAGCTTATAAATAACATTTAATAAACAACCTTTAACTTTAAACAAGTGTATCCAGACATATGATGTCTGCTCAGATCTCATATTTTAGGAACACTTATAAATACTGGAGATGACGGATTAAATCTTGCAATATGTCTTTAATTTACATGCATTCACTCTCTCTTCCAGCAGCACCATTTTCAGTGTCCTCGTTAAGGATACATTTGTTTCGAGCTGTTGCTTCGAAGGTGGGCAATTTTGTGATTCTGATTTGAAGAGAATTTAAACTTGGCACATGAAATTCTTGCCTAAGAGCCGTTCCCCCCCTCCTCCCCAATGTGTTCAGAGAAATAGTTTGTCCTTCATGTTGTCATGGTGGAAAAACAATGCCTCAGTGCTTTAATTCCTCTGATTTTTAGGCCTATAAGCACAGTACTTTAAAATGCAAGCTTGTGAAATATGCACTAGGATCTTTGGCTGTTTTTCAACTAGAAAGCTAATAATAATAATAATAATAAAAATGCTCCTTTACCTCCTCAAGTGACGGAGTTCTCTTTGGATTAGAAACTTCAAGGCATGCAGAAACTCTTACTTCCTTAAATTTCAGGATAAAATTTTTGGTGATGGCAAATGGTCAGAACCAAACAAGGAAGAAATAAGAACCCAGAGGACAAATACATGTGGTACAGGAAAATGGGGAAAACCAATCAGCAGGTATTTAAAAAAAACCCAAACCAACCAAAAACCAAAAAACAAACAAACAAACCCAAACAAAAAAAACTGAAACAAAAAAACCCCAAACAAAACCCCAACCAAAAACCAGAAAAAAACCCCAAACACAAAAACCCCAAATAAAACCCACACAAGCAATCAACCAAGAACGTGAAAATTGCAAATTGCTGTGATCAGCAGGCTGCTGATGTGCTTTGTAGTCTTTGAGTGTCCAGTATCAGCAGCTTTACTCTGATTTACCCTAATTACTATAATGAGGCTTAACTGAAGAGGTCCATAGGCTTGAGAGGCTAGTTGTGGTAAGGCACAAGGAGTTAAAAAAAACCAGCCATGCTCTCCTCTGGGCTTTTTGGTTTGGGTTCCTACCCACTCAGTATGTTTTCTACTCTTCCATAATTTTTAATGTTTCCTGGAACGGAGCTCTCAGCATTGACTTTGAGATATTTTTTTTTGGGTGCTCAGCAGCTGTTAACATATGTCTTTGTGTAGCCTGCTCAGAATAAGTGTCGATGAAGAAGGGGTTGATTGACAACCAAAACTCGAGCTACTTGAGATACTAACAACAGCTTCAGTGAGTGTTAGACTGTGATTTCTTCATTGCAGTCTTGTCTGGGGATTTTGCTGTTGCTCACCTCAGAATACAGATGTCTTCTTCAATGTTGTTTTAATGTGCACAATAGGACATTTGGAGTATCTGTTGCTTATCATTTGTGTTTCTTAATGTGCAATGGTTTCTCTGTGATCACATGGAAAGGGTTTTGTTAGCATTTTGATTAGATTATCTACAGTAAGAATCCGTAATTCAGAAACAGACATACAGCTCACATACAGTAGCTCCCAAAAGCACAGATTTATGATCTCTTTCGTAATGCAACATACTGTGTATCTCTTATTGCTAATCAAGTTGTTAATGGAAGTCTAAACTTTAGTGCCCAGAGGGTATCAAGGCAGTCATACTTTACCATTAATGAGCAGAAGACATAAAGGCAAAATGTCTATTACATGTTTAAAACTGCACTGTAGTTGCTCAGGAAAATGAAAACTGTTCTCAGTTTCATTTTGTATTATCCACTGCCTGCTTTGCACAGAGCTGCATAGGTGATTAGATAGGGAGTGCAGATTTTTCTAGCCCCTAAACTGCCTATCCCTTGAGGAGAAAATTGAAGGTAATAATTCCTGGTGGATCCCAGCTGGCAAAAAGTCCTTTGTGCAGACATAGCAGCTAAGTGTTACTAAATGCTGTACTTTGTCTCTTTTGGTTGAAAACCCCAGAGGAGCTTTCTCAGACTAGTTCTCCAGAGATGCATGAAGTGAGCAGTGCTCTATAACAGTTTGCATTTGGATTTGAGAGCACTTTATTGTCAAGTGCAAATATCAACACCAGTAGGAGTGAAATGGGTTCCTAAGCTTTCACCTAAGGTGAATGGGTAAAGACCCTGCTATTTGTTGTTCTCCTGGCTTTGTTCAAGGTGAGGTGACATTACCCAAGGGACAAAAGTCAACAGACCCTTCGAGTCCATCTTCAATTCAAAACTTCAGTAAACAGAGTAGGTGCATGAGATACGACGTTCTCACAACCAGTGTTGCTGGAGTGAAATCTGGGATTTCCTGGATTAGTTGTCAGATTAAAAAAATGGCACAGTGGGGATTCTAAATGTTTTGTATAAGCGTGAAACATTCCGTTTTCAATCTATTTAGTATTTTTAACTTCTTCCCCTCTTTTTAAATTTGAGTCAGTTAAAAAATTCTGTGTTATAGCAAAACATTGACATGTGTAATAATGTGGAAATGAAACATTTCAGCATTTCTGAAATGAACGATTAAGGTTAGAAAATGTTGAAATACATTACATTGTTTAAAACATTTTTCCTATTACTTCTGGCCAAACATTTTCACTAGATATGATCTGAAATGGGAATAGTTCTGTATTTGCCCAGCTTCCTCCTTTCCTCTGAAATTGTCAGTTTTGGCTAATTTTAGCTGTATGAAAAGAAAAATAAAGTCTGGCTTTACTCTCTGCTTACTTTTACAAATACTGTCTTCACTGCTAAATGAAGATAGGTTTCACAGGTTTCTCAGTGGTGACTTCTGATCCTCAGATCTTTAGAGGTCAAGGAGCAGTATGTAGATGGCGGAAACCAAAGCTAGTTAAGAGGAGAAAAAGTAACTGTAGACTACGCATGTGGGTTTTATGCTTATTGTGAAAGGGCTGAGGTATTTCACCCCAGTCCCGGCTGGATTCAGGCGTATCACTGAGTTACCGCAGCTGGAAGAGTTACTGTACATTAGCTGGCCTGCGGAAAGTATTCAGCTGATCTGGTAGCTTGGGGCAAGCCTGAGCTGAGACAAATTTGTCTAAGCACCTTTTGCTGAGGTTTATGCTAATGGTTTTACCTCCTGTTTGTGGAAAGTGTGCTCAGCTGACATCACTGTGTCCTAGTCATCTGAGAGAAGGATCTTCCTATCGGTGAAACATGCTGTGGCCCTTAGGGACGATGTAAATAGAGGCCACCATGCCAACTGATTGGCAAGTTTTGAAATGACCACAAAGGGTGTGTTTTTCACATGTGCATTTTTCGTCCCATATACCAGCTAACCCTAAGTACAAATCAAGCTCCACTGTAGCAGCGGTGAGTAGTGCAGATCAAGAAAAGGGAGTTGAAAGAAATGCAGTTTTGCAGCATCAAGGATAGCAGCAGCGTTTTCAGGCAGTGATTGTGTTTCTTCTGTGTGTTCGTAACCTATCTTGCTCGCTACAGGTCCTAGCTTGAGCCCTAGCAGCTGTAGAAGGCAAAGGGCTGTGCATGAGGCATCTTGATCAGCTCCCAGCTGGCTGCTGCTGTTCTCCCCATCCCCCTCCATATTACCAGGGTTACCGCCTGGCTTGGATTTGCTCAGCATTACGTCTGCAAGCGTCACCTCTGCAACTGTAATACAGATAAGAATTTACCAACAATGTTGAGAGACATTCCCTGGCCTGAAATGCTCAGAGGCATGTGACAGCAGGATCCAGGGTTGTGCTACCAGCGAGACAAACAAACACAGTCACGTCCAAGCGGTTGTGTTGCCTTGTCAGACCTGGCAAACCGATGGTATCGTTCAAATAGTCCATCCTCCTGCACTCTTCAGAGAGCTTCTGGTTGAAAAGTGTTTTATGTAAATACTTTCTAAATGCTTCTCTGCTCTCTGCTGAGGTTGTCCTTCACAGATGCAAGGGAAAGAGGAAGCTGGTGTCCCAGAAAGGAAGGCCAAGGACAAAATGGGAGCTTCCAGGTCAAACTGAAAAAACCCCTAAAACTAGGCTTAACTTTAGATTTGCTAAATTTTCCCTAGCAAATGTGGTTTATAGTTGGTACATCCTTAGCCAGAGGACTGTCTGATGGCTGCCATTTCAGTGAACCACTTCTGGCCATGGACCAGGTTTCACGCACATGGGCTTAAGCTTAAGAGAGCAGCCCTGCCTCTGCTGTTATCAGGATCTTTTCAAAGAGTTTCTGCTAGCTGACATAATTTCCTCCTGGTTTGTATCTTCTGGGAGAAGAAAAGGAACTGAAGAAGGTGAAAAGATGTTCCCCCTGTCGTACTGACAAAGGGATTATGAAGGATAGCCTGAATGGAGTGTCAGCTCTGACACACTCCTTCCTCACTGGAGTGGGTGAACAAGGGAAACATGGGCAGCAGGGGAGTGGAGACTGTATCCACAATGATGCTAATTCATGCTTAAATACTTATTCATCTGAATGCAGACAGAAGAGGAGCTAGCTGAGAAAAATCTGAGAAGAGAAATAGGATTGGCATCATGGTGTTGCTAGCAGCCTGCTGTTGGGGCTCTGTGTCTCCTTTGTGGCTAAGGAAACCCATGGGAGTCCTTGGATCCAAATGTTGTGGGCTCCAAGGACTCCTTTTGTGCTGGGCTGTGAGGCCTTTATCTGTTTTTGTGTGTAGGATTGTTTGGTTATTTTTTTTGGTCTCCTGGCAGGTGATGCCATTCCTAAAATAATTCAAATAAATGACTACAGTATGTTTGAGTGTATTACTGTAACTGAGATAAGTAGTAGTATTGTCGAGAGAGTTAAATAAAGAATCGGGAGCTCCTCTGTCCTAGCCATGCTCTGTAGCGTGATTCATGCCGCAAGCAGGGTCTGTTCACTCAGACCAACATTTCCAGACTCTGGTGCCTAAAGACAGGTACTTGGGCTTGTATTTAGGCTTTCACATGAATGTTGTTTACTTTGCAGAGGTGCAGCTTTCTGAGAAGGGAGGGGTTTTACGTGCATTTGTCCCCTCTGGAGAAGGAACCAAGCTTTAGGCACCCAAGCAGAGAATAACAACTTTACCGTTTGGGGGGCACAGTTCACTTGTGTGAAACTAGCTATAAATACTTACAGTATTTATCACAGTAGAAGAGTGAGGCTGAGCTGCTGAACTTAGCACTGGACCAGCAATTTGGAAATAACAAAGCTTTTGGTGCATACGTGCTTGTTGACAGAGCTCACAGGACAGAGAGCATACATTTATGATGGGGAAACAGAGAGGAATGAAAGCAGAAAAACCATAATTTTTACTTTCCTGACTTAATTGTATGTTTAAATCTTGGCCTTAATAAGGGTCTTAATCTTGTTCAATAAATAAAGCTGTTTCCTTTTTCTTCTTTTTCTCATGCAATATGGGAAATAATGGTTAGGCAAGTGTGATTTATGAGGGGAGAAAAGCCACCAACAGGCCTTGCTGAATTTGAGGTGATCCTGCGGAGTGGTTTTACAGTGTCACTTGAACCCCGTGGTTAAGCAGACTCAAGGTAACCGTAGGCAGGTCTGTTTTCCATAATACATTGACTCAGCCTGGAACTAAAAAACCCCCAAACCTTGCTGTAGCTATTGCTGGCAAAAATAACAGAGCCTGTTTAAAGCCTTGTGCATTTTATCCATGTCAAGTGACGTTTAAAGGGCCAGGTACATAAAGAAAATGGAGATTTGCTTGGCAAGTTGTCCCAAATAATAGTTACTTCTTGATATAAGGCATTTGCAAGATAAAATATATGCTCTGCTAGAAGTGCAGAATTCAGAACAAGATGCGAATTTTGTTTGGCTTCAGGACAGAGCTTTGGGGGAAGCAGGCGACGAGGGAAGTGGAGAACTAATGAACGTAAAGCCTTATGTGGAGGGAAAAGGAGTGAGCCTTATTATGAGAGGACAGGGCAGGCAGATAAACGTGGGTACAGCTTGGGAAATACAAGGTGGGGAGTCATGGGAGAGAGAAAAGTAGTTGGTGGAGGGTGCAAGAGGTGTTTATCAAGGAGCAGAATTTGGTGCTCAGTTTGGTGAAGTTGCTGAAGGGCTGAAGGGAAGTCAGAGATGGCAGTGAGGTACGGAGGAAGCCCAGCTAGAAACAAAATGAAAACCTTTCCTCAAGACAGTGCCAGATGTTTCTGACAGTCTTGCTGGTTCGTGAGTGTTGGAGTTCATGACACTAGTTGTGGTGTCTGTATTATTGCATGCAGCTTTGAGGAGGAAAAAGCTGCCAGTCTGAATGACTGTTTATCCTAGGCTAGTTGTGGGAGATTGAAAATGGGGGAGTTTTTACTACCTTTTGCCACATCAGCCAGGATGGAAAAGTTACAGAAAGAAGACTGGCTTGAAAAAAATGAATTTTTGACTCTGTTAGAGATGCAAAAGGCACAGACTGTATATGTGCAGCAGTTAAAACCAAAAGGGAAATACAGGCATGTTTTTACTTATAATTCAGTCGCTTCTCACTGTGGGCAGGTTGACTAAATGTTGGATAGCTGCATTTCCAGCAAGGAGGGAGCTGACACTGTATCTGTTGTACCATCTGTTTACCAGTTACCAGTGTACCAGAGAGAAGCTTCAGCAAGGAGTGGGAAAGCTTCCAGAGTTCACAGTTGTGTTTAACTGCTTGAATGCCAGCAATGTGAAGTCAATGTATTGACAGTGCTCTGGTGTTCACAGCTAAACCTACAGTGTGTAGCATCTCCTTTTCAACTAGCACTTCGCTGGTTGGGTGTTTATCCTTGCACACTGCTGGTGGAGGAATCCTGGCCCCTCCTAGCCAGGCTGCAGCCAAGGGACTGTTTCCTTACCTTTTAACTCTCCTGTGCACAGGGAGGAGGAAAAGCTCCACGTCAAGCATCTTAACAGTGGTACCAGAAAAAAAGCTAGAGAGGAAAGTTATTTTGCCATAGCTGTGGGTTTTTTTTCCCCCTGTACTGACAAAGCTGTGGTCTGCAGGGTGCCTTGCTGTTGTAGCAGAGCTGTTGTAGCAGTGCTGAAATGTCAGTTTATTAATGGACTACTGGTGCGAAATTACCAAATACGTGGTAACTAAAAGCTCAAAAGAAACTAGTGGCAGCAGTTCAGCTGATTGTCCTGTTGTCCCTGGTTTGTAGTTTCACTTTCAGATTGTGAAAAGCAAACAAGTTCCCAGTAAGCTCCTGAAATCAGATTTGGACGTCTGCTTTGGTTTCCCTTCTGTTCTTTTTCAACTCTAAAGCTGACAAAACCTGGTGGCTGCAAACAGGCTTGAGTGAAAGCTGCAGGCCCTCTCTAGCCCGCAAGATTGAAGGTTTCTGTTTCAAAGCTTCAGTGCAGAAGCAGGTAGAGAGCATGAATTTTCCAAGTAAAAAATGTGACTCCGTAGGAGGAATAGCACAATTAACTCAGGCTGATAAAGATTTTGAGCCCAGGAAGATGACACTGACTACCTTTGCTTTCTGAGTACTTGATCTCCCTATTAAGTCAGTGTAGCTCAATTACTTTTCCCTCCGTCTCTAAGTGTCAAAATTTGGGCAAACCATCATAGTTGAACTTGTAGGAAACAGTTTTGATCTCTTGCAGAAGTTTTTAGATATGGGAAATCTTTATCAATTTCAGCTGCAGTTAGTTTTGCTGTCTGAATGGCATGTTTGTCAGGCGTGAGGCTATGTGCCTTTCATTCCCTTTAGCCTAAACTTCCTTAATGTTCATTTACCTTGGCCTATAGGTATAGATCCACCCTTCAGATCAGTTCTCTTGATCCATCAGATCCAGCTAATTTCAGGCACCTGCAGTTATTCGTCTTATGTATAGTGGGACCTGAAGTGAAGAGGACCCATCTGTCCTGCAGTATCTTTGGGGCAGACATGAGCTTGTTATGCTTGAAAGCTGTGTAGTAGCAGTTAATGAGCCACTGAGCCCCAGTTAATAGGCATGCCTGAGAGGAAGGATATATGAGGTTTTGCTTGATGTTAAAATAAGAGAGCCAAGCATCTTCTAGTAAGCTCAGGACTGGGCAGAGTGAAGCAATGTCGGTCTGCAGAATAAATTGAACTTCAAGTGATGGCTGCATGGTATAATTTATTTTAATACTTGAAATGATGCACTGAAACCAGACATTTTAAGACAAAAAGTATATGTGAATAGCTCCTCCTAATGCTCTGCCGTGCTGTGAAGATAACTGAAGTTGGCTTACATGCCCTATCATTTTGTTTCTTTTCCTTGAGCAACTATAACTTCTCTCCTGCCTGAGAAAGACCCTTTTAAAATCACTGGAGCCCTTTGATCTCAGATGCACACAGTTGTCTTCTGGCACTGTCTTAACAACTCTCAAGTGCTTGCAGAGAGGAGTGTTTTTCGTGCCTGTTTTCTTCTTGCTTGTCCCTCCTGAAAGTGCTAGTAAACTAGTATCTATCAAGTGAACATCCCCAGGACAAGGCTTTTATGCTTGCTTGTCATTGCAAAACCCACTCATCTTCCAGATGAGCATTAGACAAAGCACTGCATTCACACAGGAGAGCTCCTCTTCCTTCCTGATAGTTCCCCTAAGAAAGTGTGTCATTTATTGGGCTTCGAGGTCCTTCCCTAGAAACAGCAGCTCGGAGTTTATGGTGCTTCTTTCTCCCGCTCCCAAGGTGCACCGTTTTGATGGCCATGCTGTGCTTTGCTATGGAGTTTGCATAGCCAGTCCCTCTGTACCAGTCAGAGAGATGGCCTGCTTTCCCCTCCTCCAAAAAAGAAATAATAGAAAAACAAAAGAAAAACCTGACTGCAGTCCTATTGAGAGCCAGTTTGCTCTGTATTACACACCAGTTCTGCAGGGCTTGTAGGCTTTGAATGCATCTCCCACCAGCTTAATCTGTTTTCTCCCTCAAAGAGCACCTGAGTATCTGGGCTCTGAGATGGAGGCCTTTTCTTCTGCCAGCCTGGAAAGCCTGCAGCCTTTGTTGGAGTCTCTTGGCTTTCATTCCTGGCCTACCCTGCAGTGACCAAGTATTACGTGTGTGTGAAGAGGTGTACAGTTGCTCCAGCACTGGAATTGCCACATCACACCCCTCACTGCCCAGCCACTGGAGCACACAAGTGGAGAACCCAGCCAATGGAAAAGCAGATCATAGTTGTAGGTGTGGGAAAAACCCTCTTGTTTGGTTAAGGCCAGATGCATGTGGCTTGCTGGTTGGTGTACATGTTATGCAGGGGGGTCATGGTCTTTTCTTCTCTGACATGCTTCTAAATCTAGACTTGTGTTTGATTATAAAAAAGAACTGAAGCAGTAACTCACCTGTCCTCTCTGTCAGTCTTGAGCTGACCGGAGGGGAAGGCAGTCTGTGCCCATGCAGAGTTGCCATGGTAAATTGGTTAAGATGTATGTGTTCACTCCGTTTGGTGTTTTGTGCATTGGTGAAGCTGCAGAAATAGTGTTTAGGGCCCATTCTCCATAGCTGGCTGCTTCTGCTCTGATCTTACTTACACACGTGCACCTAAATGAGACTTGGCCCATCAACAGAGCCCTCTTTGGCTGTCAGGCACTTGCCTTCTCCATTCTCCATTCTCTCAGCTGCAGGCCACCCTGGTGTAAGAGTGGTCCTCAAGTGCAGTATGCCCTGCAGTGACAGGAGGGCTGCACAGCATCGAGGCCCTCCAGCACTTGCTCTTCCAGCCTGATGTGTTCTTTTCCACCAGGCCTCTGGACAGGGCTTTGGGTCCGGGCGAGAGTGCCCAGGGGGTGGCAGGGGCAGCGCTGAGGCTGCAGGTCTGACGCAAGCCCTGTCTTGCTCTTCTCCCCTCCCCCTGTCCACACTGCTTCCCTTCGTTACGGTGGGGTGGTTTGATTCATGAGCTTTCTCTGTGCTCGCCACGGAGCTGGGTGACTCAGAGCACAGGCTCTGTGCAGGCTTCTCTACTGGAGATTAACGTCAGCACGCACCTTTTGTTTGGATGAGGTGGTTCTTCTCCCCTTGCTGCCTCCCCAAACTCCCCGCCTTGTAGCTGTTTGCAGAGTGAGCATCGATTGACAGGCCCACATCTGTGTCCTTCCCCTTCTCTGGTAGTGGGCAGGATTCCAGAGATGCAGTTCAAGTGCCACCAGCTACCTCTGATTAAATCTGGAGTGCTGGCTAGACGTAAACTGAAACCCTCTCTATCGCAAGAGGCACTGCTGTGAACATCAGGGATCCTGCTACAGATCCGCCATAACGTTTGGCCTCTAAGAGAGAAAGAAAATACTGTTGTCTGGAAAGGGGGGTTTTGAGGGCTCCTCCTGTGTTCCAAAGAGTGGGGGGTAGGGCAGCGAAGATATTAAGTTCAGCTAAAGAAAATGCTTCAAATCACAGCACCTTGCAATGTAGAAGTGCCAGTCAGCAGCTTCTAGTGTCCTAGGAGGAGACCAACAGGGACCAAATGTATTTCTCTTGGGTTGGGGAGAGATATTTAGCAAGGTTATTGTCACTGCCCAAATCCCTCCAGTTTGCTGAAGCTGGTTCCCAAAGAAGTTTTTTAGGTTTTAGGTTTTTAGTTTTTTAGAAGTTTTTTAGTGTTACAAGGGAAGATTTTCTTTTTACTTGTGCAAAGTGGTAAGAAGAAGACAGGGTTGTACAGGTTTTGGAGCCAGTAAGGGATCATGTAGTGTGTGATCTCTGACTCTTGCCTCTCCCATCATAGGTGGTTTAATTATCTAAATCTGGCCTAGTAAATTGCCACTAAATGCCGCTGTCACACTAAGGTGCTTTCATAGTTTGTAACCAGAATGGTTTTTCTCTTAATCCAGCACTATGAACCCTTCTCAGCAGGAAAAGTACCATGGCCCCTTGAGCCCTTTTGTCCTTGGGAGGGCTGGGAAGTGCAACTGGAGCCATGGGCACTTCAGCTGCCCCTCACATCAGCCGTTCAGGGCAGCCATGAGGTGCTGGAAAGTAGCAGCAGAAGCAAAATGGTACTTGGTCATTGCTCTTGCTCTCTCTGAACTGCCCGTCCAATGCTTCCATTACTGCTGACTTCTATATTTAAAAAAAAAAAAAAGAAAAATAATGTAGAAATAGAAAAATATATGGCTGGACCAAGTAAAACAAGAAACAGGATACTGCAGGAAGTAGGTGAGACGTAGTCCATGCTGTGAAGCGCGACCTGTTTTAACAACCAGTGAAGTATTACTGCATAGCAATGCAAAAGAAGCAAGGCAAGCATACTGCAGTAGTGATACAGACCACGCTTCAGCAGTGGGTTTAAAACACAAAATGAGAGAAAGCGAGAGTGCAGGTCAGTAGGGCTGTGCAGTTGATGTCACAACTTGTAAAATAACCAGACTGTTTACAGTACATCAGAGAGAAACTTGGACAGAAATGAAAGAGATGAGCATTTGAGGATGAATATTGCACATGAAAACCAGTTGACAGGTGTGAGTGCAGCAAGCTGCTTGACCATTAAGTCAAAATAAGCAGAGTAGGAAATAATGTGGGTATATTATCATGTGGAGAAATGAAGACCCACAAGCTGCCTCAAAAAGAAATATCTTTAGGTAGTCTCTAAAAGGTGAAAGCAAATAAAGTTTATATAGATGATAAACAAAAGAAATTTATACAAGAAGGCTTTTAAATCAGTACCAGAGTGCTGCAAAATGGCAGCTTGTGCCTTATTCCACGGGGCTGCAGCAGTCACAGGCATGCAAACTGGACAGCAGGCTTTTGTGCTTCACAGGGACATTTAGCAAATCACCGACATTATGAGAAGCCTGTATTCATTCTCTAATAGATGGCAAACAAACAAAATAGCTTCTTGAATCTTTTGTGCTCTAAATGCAGGGTGAGGTGGTTAAAGTACAAGGATTTCTGATAAGTGTTTATGTAGTTGCCTGGTTCTGATGCTGTATTTCAATTGTATGTGTTCCTTCTTTAGAAGTATCAAATTCTGTAATAACTAAGAATTTGCGCTTTTGGTCTGAAAATTGAAAGGGTTGGAAGATGCGGGGAGAATAAATGCACAGAAGCCTGCTATTCCATTTTTGTTTCCACTGAACTTTTCAAATCAATTTACAAACAAATTTCCCAGCAATTTCTTAGTGGAAGTTTTAGCCTGTTTTGAAAAGCGACATGGATGTAATCGTGTGGATGAGATACAACCTGCCTCTAGATTTCTCTGCACCAGTATTTTACCAGCTGTGGAGATTTCTTCTGCAAGACTTGATAACTTGACTTTTCTGAAGACTTCCTGGAATCAAAAATTTCCATGACCTTTTCCATCCCATTCTTAAAAGAAAAAAAAAAATTTTTTTTTGAAACCCTTCTGTTTATATAGAAACACATGCAAATATGATGTGAATGTGCTCTAAAGCCTCAAAAAACATTGTAAGTTTAAAAAGTAAATAGCAAAACATTCTAGGGTTACCTGAATGGAATGGAAGCAATGAAATGAAAGCTGGCTACATGTCTTTGATGCTTTTTTGTAGCATCACAGGATGCTTTAGGTGTGAAGGACTTAAGTAGGTCCCTAGCCCAACTTCCTGCTCAATGCGGGGTCAGCTCTTAGATGAAACCAGGTTGCTCAGGGCTCTATCCAGTGGCTGCACAACCCCTCTGGACAGCCTGTTCCCATGCTAAAATATTGTATAGCTGTCTTGTTCAAAGGCAGCTTTATTTTGGTGGGGGGGAAGAACATGAACAAAGTATATTTATGTATGCTACTGAAAATGTGGCAGCCACCCCTAGGAAAACCTTCAGCAAACACAATGGTATAGCCACATAGCTGTCTGAGATAGATAAATGAGTGGCCATACCATTAGCAGAACAAGGGAACAATCCTGTTGAACCTTGTGCTGGATGCCAGATCTCTGAGCTATAAAAACCTGAATGTTACCTAGTCTCATGAAGAAATATGGTGTCTGTTACTACAGTTGGAATCAGTGACTTTCAAATATATTTAATTTGGGACTTTTAAGGATATTCAAGTATTGCTTCAGACTCCTTTGTCATGGTATTTGAACCAACCCTTCCAGAGTTTGCTTTTGTGGGCCCCTTCAGATTGGCCCATAGATACATCCCCCACAGTTTAAAAACTACTGCTGGGAGTCTTCAGCAGTTTTTATGCATTTCTTTTCCTAATGTGTGACTCATTTATCTGAAAATAAAGGGAAATATTTGTACTGTCATCCCTCATTGTTAATGCTAAATAATCAGAGTGATACCTTAATCCAATTTTTTGCATGAGGCAAAGACAGATTTTTCTGATTCCTGTCTCAAGTGAGTAACTTTAATTTGTGCTGCTGTGGCTCTTCAGAAAGACATTCAGAACTGATTTATAGGCATCAAATGGTGGAGAATCCTCCACATCTTGGTAAGATTTTGTATTGCAAAACCATCTTTGCTGTGAAAACTTGATTAAGATCGAGTTTTCAGTTCAGTAAACAGTCTTCCTACGATATTTTGCTAATTTGAAATACGTATTTTCTATGGAAAATAAGGTGGGTTTGAAAATTCTGATGAAAATGTGTCCTGTTTCCTGTTGGCTTGTTTGTCTCTTCAGGAGCTTGTTTTGACAAAATGCTCCACGAAATATTTTGAACATTTCATAATATTAAAACCTAAAAGGAATCAGTAATAAATTCCAAATACTGTGTTTATTAAAATTAAGCATTTAATTTTCACAAAATGCAAACAAAATAACTGTAAAATGTTTCAATCTTTCATTTCCTGGCAGAAAAAGCTGCTGCCGCAAGAGAATGAAATGCTGCCAGATCTGTTGTAGATTTTACTGGGACATGCTCAGAAGTGCCAGAAGCTTGGTAGAAGGAACAGGGAATGCACTGAAAGAAGTTAATGCTGGTAGGGTTTTGTTGGGTTTTTTTTACTCTAATCTAAAACTCCTTTCTTGGGCTTCCCAATCCTTTTCCCTTTATGGTTTATGTTTTTTTCCTCTCAGATGTTTACTGTCTTTTTTTGATGGAAGCAAGAACAGGAAACAGATGCCTGAAAATTTCTGATTAATAGTGGATGTTAGACAAAATAAAATCAGATGATGTAGAATTCTTTAGGCATATCTTTCTTTAGTAAGATGGCAGTCAATTCCAAGATTGCATATGTGCCTAATGGTAGGAAATGCTAGTTGTTCATCAGTACTTGCACTGTCTTCTCCACTGTTATTGCTCGGTAGAAGAAATTTGATCACAATAAGATTAATAACAGCATTTATGCTTTCTTCTGGATTTCATACCATGAACATTGATAACAAAAGGATTTTTTTTTTTTTTTAATCTTTAAAGATATGATACCTCTGAAACTCGAATGGAAGCTCTGAGTCAAAGTGACACCAAGTTGTGACCAACTGTGCATTGAAATTCAGGTCTGGGACAAGAATTCAAACATTGGAAGCTATTAGAATCTGAGAACTTGACACAATGTAATAATAGAAAAATATATCATGATATAATTTTTAATATAGGGGATGGAATTCTGTAACATGGATCAAGGCTTAGCTCTTTTTCCAGATTTATCATACAATGCGTTTGTAAACTCGCTTATCCATCTGCACTGTGAACAAGTAAAGGTAAGTTTTGCAAAAGTTTGTTCAGATGTTACCCAGTCTCCACCAAAAGATTACAGTCTTCAGAGCTGTCTTTTGTAAGTATCACATTTTTAAACAAGCATTAAAGTCTTTGGAAATTCCTGTTTTGGTGTGATCTTCAGTATCCTAAACAGATCTGAACCTGCATGGATTAGCAGTTTCCCAGGTACTGAGAACCTGATGGCTCTGGAGCTAAGAGCTTATGAATGCTTAGTAAGTGTTTTGTAACAGCAGATTGGTTACATACTACTGATAGGGAATCACTGGGTTTCTCTAAAGGAAAGTTAGTTTTTCAAATAGTTTATGTAGAGTGGCCTGTCTGCAAAATAACCAAATACAAAAATTTTCTCAGTCTGATTTAGTCACTACTTGATCAAATTCCTCACTGTTTGAGAAGAATTAGAAGATAGTTTCCATAGATATTTTACTATATAATATAGTTATACTTTGGATTCAAATATCTTAATGTTTTAATCATACATAGAAAGTTTGAAATTATTTGGGCACGCTGTCAGTAAATTTCCCTGAACAGTAGATTGCCCTGAATTTTGAACGTTTCAGTTGAGAAATGGGAAAATACAAATGTATATGGCAGTGCATTGCAGGAGAGCAGGAGGCAGACAGGAAATGGAAAAAATAAAGCTGGTGGGGC
>JANHGB010053262.1:0-14530 GCA_026283785.1 Coracopsis vasa
GCGGGGGGGGGGGGCGGGGTTTGGTTTTGGTGGTGGATTTGCTGTTGGGTTGTTTTTGGCTTTTTCTTCCCTGATTTTCCTGGCTCTTCAGTATCAGCAGTGTGTTGGAATAGTGTTTCTAACTTATGGCTGTAGGAAATACAGGTGTCAGCCATCTCGCACAAGAGTTGTCACCTCTTAATTTAGAAGTCAGTAGTAGACTGATTTCAAAAATGCAGTTTTCCCACTCAACTCTACATGACTTATCAATAAAGGGGTATACCTAGCAACTAAGCTGTACCTTATTTTTTCAAACCATAATGTTAATGCATTTGTGTTATTAATGAAGGTTGGATGGGCTTCGGGACAGCTCTGTTGCTGCTGAATTTTCTCCTTTTTTAAAGCTGAAGGTTGCTGGATTTATTAAACAGATGCTACCTGGCAGCTTTGCTCTTGGCATCAACTGCTGCTGTACAGGTCAGCATTGCAGCATTTGCAGCAGAGAGGAAGTGATCTAGCTCACACGTGGCACCCTCAGGCAGTGATGAGGCCCTGGCATGGCCAATTGCCTCATGCCAATCACTGTGATTTCTATTCTGTATTACAGCAACCAACGGCATAGCAGTAAGCCAGCAGCAGGTAGAGGGTAGTTGCATTGGCAAATTAGGTGTGTGCTAACTCAGGAAGATTGACACTGAGCAAAGACTGCTTGCTAGTCTCCAAGGAAGGGAAACTGGGATCTCAATGGAAGCATTCTTCTTCAGAGACATCTGCTCTGAAATATGGGGAAAAGACATGGCTTGAGAATGGATGTTCTGCAAATGTTTGGGTTTTTTTTTTTTTCTTTTTTTTTTTTTTCCTTTTTTTTATCCTTAGCTGCTCTCCACATTTCACTCTGGTCCTATCATGAATGGTCTCTTGCAGTACACTGTGCAATCTCTTACTGGGGAAGGAGCCACCAAACAATAAGCAGGAGACTTATATTTGATCTCTGACTGTAAATTAAAGCAGTTCTTTCAAGTTGGAGTAGTGCTGATGTTTGACTTTCCATAACTATTTCCATAATTGTTTTCCATAATCTCAGTAGTATTTTGCCAGAATTCCTGGTTAGATATAACACAATGGCTTAAATCCTCAGGAACAGAATTTTGAGACCTTACATATTTGGACACTTCACTTATTAGTGACTGCTATGAAATGCCATAATCAAATTTATGGTGGTGTATTAGTTTTGCCTTACAGGTCAGAGCACACATTGGCAGGAAAGGTCCCAGGTTTAGGAGACAGGAAAACTGGCACTGCTGATAAAGGCACGATTTCAGCATAGGTCATGGTTGCCAAGCATCAGAATTGGAAAGGATAGCTTTTTGTTTGCATTAAATGATGTTATGATAAAGGACCTGGACAAGAATATCCCATTTAGACAAGTCAAGCGAGATGGCTTCTGTGCAGAGTTGATTTGAGTACTTTGTATGAGAACTTTCTAAGTGATAGGTTAAAATTGCCCACTTCTTTTTCCTTAATATTAAACCACCTTTATTTACTATGTACAGTAAGTACATAGAAATGTATAGACTCTTTGCTTCTGTTCCCTGTTTGTAGTATCGATTAGCATCTTCAACAATAAATGGAAATAAAGGTCAAAGAAATTATTTTTATTCTTCTATATGGAAAAAATAACAGCTGCTTATCAGCAAGATAACATTTCTGTCTTAGATGGTGTTATCTCTGAATATATACTACTGACTGTGTAAAGAGGTCAATATTAAGAATTATTATTCAGTTTTCAGCAACTTCAAATGTTTCTCCTTCAGTATTTTAAGTGTTTTGTATGAAATTGCATCTGGGTGTGATATTACAAAATGTTTGGGAAAATACGAAAGAAAACACAATAGTAAATAACTAGAATAACCACCTGACTCTCAGAATTTCATATATACTGATGACTAGTGGTGGTTGTAGTTAGTATCCTAAAAAAGATTTGAGGCATGAAAAGATCTAGAGGAGGAGTGTTGTTCTGCCAGGAAAATTTTCATAATTAAAGCTATTTCACAAGAGCAAGTGACTGAGGGAATGTTTGTATGAAGACTATTTTGTGCTTGTAGAAGTCTAGTAGCTTTGAAAATGTCTACTATTCCTTACTTGGTTTCATCTGTAAATTCCCTCCCAAGTAGTTTATGGTGTTCATTAAAATTAATTGTGGGTTTGACCTGGCATAGAAACTCTCCGTGATGAACTGCAAATGTGGAAAGCTTTGGCCATTCCAAATGCAGAGTTAATGTAAAAAACAACTAGCTAACATACACATAGAAATGCATAGACACAGGATAATTGTTTTGTAGAATCCCATTATTTGCCTTTTAAAACTTCCCCCCCCCCCCCAAATTATTTCCAATACTACTTGTATACGTAGTTTAAACCCTTCTTCAGACCTGTGGGGGATGCTTCAAAAGCAGAACTGGGGCAGAAATGTAGAAGTCTAAGTGTGCGTAGAGCTCTCTGGCCCTCTATTCACCATAAACTACATTGTGTAAAGACAGAGTTAAGGAGGAGTCCTCCCTTTTATATGACATGTAAGGAAATTAAATTGGAGATGTCTTTCAGTTAATCTACCCAAGCTCTTTTGTAAGAATTGTAGATAGGATGCTCTTGCCACAAATGTTGGGATTGAAGTTAAAGATGGTCTCCAATTTACAGGTTGCTTGTGATCAGAATAGTTTATTTCTTTTGCAGTCTGGTGTTAAAGGCAATATTTATGGACACTGTTTTGGCCTTGTATGATTTAACAGCTCCTTGAATAGGCATGACTTAGTGCCTGTGGTGGAGCTTCACGTAGAGTACAGAGTCCTACTAGGTGGATTGGAGCTGGGAACTGATGTCTTCATTATGTCCTTGGGGTACCTACCACTTGAACTTGAATTGGCCCATTACATGACACAGAATTCAGTGAATGGAGAACGCAGAGAATACTTTGGAGCTTTTTCTAGGCCTTAACATTTCATGGTCTATATTTGGCCTCCTTCACTTCCCATGCCTTCTGTTTGCTTATTATAGTCACAGCTGTATATAGAAAATTGTATCTTCCTGCTTATTGCAGCTCTACACCTAGTTAATCAAATTGAACATACCGTCACATCTGTATTCACTGGAGACTTGAGTAATAGACATGAGCTTCCTTCGAGTTGATTCTCAAGAAGCTGGTATGATACCAGTTGCTAATAACTGTTACAAGCACCTGTCTCTTAGGATATGTCATCGTAACTTACTGGTTTCAGTTCCTAAACTAAACTTTTACTGACACTTTAGTTGAAGTGCAAAACAATCTTGGTATGTAGTGACTCATTTTTGCAGCTCAGTCCTCATTTTGGGAGGAAAAAATTCTCCCTCTCAAATTCTTTCTGTCTCTTTCACACTTTGGTACAGGTTGTAAAGATATTTCATGTGTCTACTGTGTAGGATTTCCTCAGTGTAACGATTGAAAGCAGATGTGTGAACACGCACACTCTCCCATACTCGCATAGAGGCATATGGAGCTAATGAATTTTGACTGAGCCACAGATGATGCAATAAATTTATATGGCAGGCTTGGGAGTGTTGCCACTTGTAGATATATGCATATGGTATGTCCACTTTCCTTTCTACTCTCTCCTTCTTCAGTATTACTTGTATTTAAACAAAACGCATATCAGAATGACCCTTGGGAATCCTAGTATGAACAGATTTTTTTAATTTTGTGACTTTTTAAAAAGTTTAGAGCAGTTCTGGCTGGATTTTGTTTTGGTTTAGTTTTTTTTTTTCCTCCAAAATTGTGGAAGATATTGGCTGATTTCCCATTACCACTGCCTTTTCATAGCATTTCACTATGGTACAGAATTGGGGCCAAGGTATAAGTTTTGGAGGGTAGTATTGTTTTGTCTCTGACATGGAGGACTTCAGGAGATAAATGCTTGGAAATAATGCTCTAAATCACTGGAGTGGTTGGAGTTCTGAATGGAAACTAAAGCAATAAAGCTTAAAAATTACGTAATCTTCTGTTTCATTCATTTTCATCAGGTTCATTCTTTATGTAATGCTTTTGCTATGGACAGAATAATTGGTGGTTGTGTTGAGGTAGCAAATTATGCTCTCCTAATAACAAGGAGAGGAAAGTCAAGCTGCTTTCTTTACTTTCATGACATTTGCTTTCTAACTTGCATCTACAGTTCTTCCTGAGCTCTCTGAGTCCACGTCAGCTTTATAGTGAAGATTTCGTTACAAATGCACACCTACATCTCCTGAGAAACTTCTATCCTTCAGAAAGCAAGTGGTTTTTACCCTGTGTTCACATCCCAGGCCCATTGCCATGTTTAAGTAGCACAGTATCTATGCTACTCCCACACTGTGCAGGTTGTACTCTTCTTCGCCATTAGCATTGCCTCTGTGAAGCAGAGGAAGGAAATTGTAAGCCAAGAAAAAACTGATTGAAAATTGACTTGGGACTTCATTGTGGGTGATGACCATAATTAATGGTTTGGCTATTTGTACATCTTTTAAATCAATTAGTCATGCAATGTAGGGTCCTCTGTCTAACTCCTACGAGCTGGCAGGAGAAAACCACTACAATTATGTATGACAAATCCAGCAACACTCATTGCAAAGCTGATGTCCATTGCCAGTCATCACTGACTGGGGGATGTATTAGTAAATGCATTTATTGCTGCTGCTGCTGTGGCAATGCACGGACCCTGAGCTTTTGTTTTAACTCATCAGCTTTAGAGAGTTTAGGTCTTGGTTTCTCTTGACTTTTAATGGTTTTGAATACAGTTTGATATGCATCTTAACTTGCACCTGAAAGGAGACAAAGCGCGATTTAGAGCACGAAAAGCTGTCATAGATTTTACTTCAGTTTCTATTGATCCTTACCGAAGTTGTCTCCTTAGAGGTTATAGAAGTCATCTAACAGGCAAAGAACAGGTGAGGAATTTAAAGTGGGTGTTTGAACATCAGAGACCACTTTAAGTTCTGCACCTTATAAAGCTGCAAAATTCTAGGAATTGCTTACAGTGAAGAGAGCTCTGATGTAATACAAGAGTTTGGTGCTGTGTGTAAGCTCAAAAGGGTTTGTATGTAGGAGCGAATAATCTGTCTCTGTTGGAATGTGAGTTAGAGAGTATTTTTAATGTATTTTTCTGATATATTGGAGGTTTTTTCTTCTGTACTCCAAATCTGAGAGTCTGTCTTAAGTTTTGAACAAACATTTTTCATAGTTGATTAATTTTTATTAATGGCTATATCAAGACTTTGTGTTATTTTAATGTGAGGTGTCCCTGCCCACGGCTGGGGGATTGGAACTTGGTGATCTTAAGGTCCTTTCCAACCCTAACTATTCTATGATTCTGTGATTCTATTTACAGCTTGTTGTATTTGAGTCATAATGCATAAAATAGACTATAGCCTCTAATAAAACACAGTTAGTGATGTTTAGTGCAATTAAGGTGTTGAGAGGCATTAGCAGTATAATAGGCCTATAGAGATCACCTCTCAATGCAAATTTGGTCTTGAGTTGACCGAGCAAGAAGCTGTTAAATGAATACCTTAGCCACAAAGCCCAAAACTTCGTAATGTAAACTTTAGTATCTAAAATCATTTCACCTTTCCCGCTTCCTAGATCATGACTGTTGACATACATTTCTGATGACTTCTGGAGAAGGTTTTTGTGCCACAAGATTCAAATAAGTAGCTAAATAAATGGTTTCATGTCTCCTGAAACATCAGGAGGGTAATACAAACAAATTAATATGCTTTTTGTGGAATTAATATGAGTAAATTAGAAACGATTTAAAGAACTCCATCCAGATTTGCTCTTTGAAAGGTTCACTAATAGCACGCTTTCTGTTGCAGAAGATGGAAGACAGGTATGTGGGGAAAATGGTACAGGCAGTTGCTATGACTGTAGGTGAAAATATATTCTTTCTTTTTAAGCCAAGTTTCTCAACTGAGAACTTGAGTAGGTCTTACGAATTCTCTTAATGTTAGTCAGTGCAGTATCTGCTTCTTGTCTAGTCGTAGCTGGTAAAGCTGATCAAAAGCTTCAGTAGAAATTGCTCTCAGGGATGTTACAGCCGGTGGTTTTTGGGTAACACTGCATGTGTAACACTGTAATCATGCATTGAACAAATGCCTTTTCTAGTGATACAGCAAGGTAGCACTCTGCCCCACGAACCCTGCCCAAATACTGCATGGTCTAGTTTTTCTTTTTTCCCTGCTGACCTGCAATACTGAAAGATACTCTAAGCTTAATACAGTAGGACTAGTCAGTAGTGAGAACAGTGCAAAAAGTCTTGCTAAACTGTCTCAACCTTATATCTCATTAATAGTGCTGGCTACAATGTGAGCAGCAAATACATGTCTGTTGCTGAAATTTCATTATTGATCACTGTGCCTTCTGTGGTGGGATTGTAGTTAGAGAAAGAAAACCTGAATCCCACTGAATTTCAGGAAGACTTACACATGCGTCCCTGGCTTGTAGCCTACACCTGTGGTTTTGGAGCCTGTCTGGACCTTCGGATATGGCCAAATTTTCTCCAGAACAGCTGTTCTTATAAGATTTAGAACAAGAAGAGGAAATCTCCCAAGAACTGCTGATTGTTGTGAAACTCCTTGCCATTTTGGCAGAAAACTTGGTTTAAAAATTAAGGACAGATCCTGAAGTGCTTAAGCGCATAAGTAACTTTACACACCCGAGTAGTTCTACTGCACTCAGAGGACTTCCATCTCTATGTGGGAAACTGCTGCTGCACTTGAGTGCTTGCAGATTCAGGCTTGAGTTATATTTTATTGATGAGCTTCATGTTCTTGAAACTTCAGTCGACAGATGGAAGACATGTAGGCAGGAGTTTTGAAGTCATGGGAAAGGCAGAGGCTGAAATAGAAACAACATAAAACTAGATCTTGAGTGTATTTATGCATATAGAAATGTGAGCATCAATAGTGTTTGAGCCTTAAAACTGGGGAGGGAAGAAAAAAACCTAAGTTATGTTAGATGCCTGAAGCTATACGGGGCACCAAGAAAGGGAAGGAATTAGTTTTCTTAGGTGCTTGTAAGTCAATGAATTTGGGCCCCTTAAGTTGATTTGCCAGTAGAAAACGTTTAAAGTAGATGATAAGAGTTGGTTGGTAGGAGTCACTTTCTTTGCCAAGTGTCAAAACACAGCCAGTGTAATCAACACTATGAAGATGCAACAACCAGGGATGGTAAAACTAAGTTTTTTAATTATTTTTAAATTATTTTAAATGACTGTACTACAAAGTAACTAGTAATTGTCCATACAAATGAGCAAAAGTGGGGAAGTAACTTCTTAGGCCAGATGATCATACTCAAATAAGTGTAAGAAGTAAAAGTTTTGATGGGAGCTGAAGTGCAATGAGAAAGGCAGTTAGGATGAAGTATCTATGGCAGTGCTGAGAAAAGGGCTGTTTCTTTTGAAATTGGAAAAGCCGGCTTTCTTCTTTGATGTACACCTAACTGCAGGCGAGGAGAGCTGTCCATACTTCTGTCAGGCCAAATACAGATCACAAAGAAAAGCAAACCAGATTAATGATACAATGAAGGCATATACTCTTTGCTCAGGAGATCAAGTTGCAATTGCACCACTAGTTGCCCTGGTGCTTGAGCTCCTCTGTTTGTGTACAAGGTCATAAGGGAGATTCTGTGATGATTTCTGTTTGTGTTGAGATGCCAGGATAGACTGGGTTGGGACTATTTTTTTTTATTTCTATATTTTTTTTAATTTTGATGGAAGATCCTTCTTCCACTCCTCCTCACACGATGTACAGGCACATTTCCAAAACACTGTACTAATGAATGCACTAATTTAACAGCATGCCGTCTGTAGTGCCGGACTAGGAGCTCTCTATGCACAGATGGAGTTTTCCCCTCCCTACAAGAAACAGATGAAGTGAGAGACAAGACGGGCTTCTTGGATTTCCCAGGGGTTTTCATTGGTAAGATGCTGAAGCCATTCTTTTGTAGGGTTAGACTGTGCTTTCCTGTTAAACTTCCATGTTTCAGTTCAGAGTAGTCTGTAATCAAGTCTGTGAATTGCTGTCAGAGTTTACTTTCTGAGTATGTTTGGCTTCCTATTGTAAGCTCATGTTAAAGAACCCCAACACTTCTAAATGTGGAATGTTTGCAGCTAAAGCCAACTTGTGGAATTGCTTTGAAATGAGACAGTTTAACTGCCTGGAGCTGGGAGATGGAGTCAGTACTTTAGTGCAACTCCTTGAAGTCATTGCAAGTCTGCTTTAGTCCAAGATATTTGACTTTCCAAGCCAGTGAAATTTACCAAGGGAGTTACAGGTTATTGCTTCTTTTGGCTGCCCCAGTCACATCTGAGTTACTTAACTTTGTAGAGGTGTCAGTAGAGAATCTCACGGGATGAGGACACGAGATTGATAGATGGAGCTTGAATACTTAACCATTTTTAATAGGGTGGGGGCTAATATAATTAGATGGTAGGTAAGGCAGGAAGAGCCTTTTCAGAGACAGTGCTGTGTTAAAATGAACGTATAAACTTTTACATTAGCACACAGGAACTAGGAACTAGTGAGAATCACTTTATATCATTGCTGCAGTTATTCTGCAGACGTGGTTCATTGGGATTCTGCAAGCTTCTTTCCAAAATGAATCTGGCTGCTTTGGCGTTTAAAGATTTTCTTTTTTCTTTTTCTTTTGTCTATAAAAACATGTGGTATCAACTCATCTAAAGGAAAAAAGGAACAAAAAAAAAAAAAAGAAAAAACCAACAAAAAACCCCTTTACTGTATATTGCCTTTAGCAGTAAATGGTTGCCAACTGTGTAAACAATGAAAAGCTTCATGAAAGTCTCAGTTTGCATATGGCTTGGTGTGTAGCATGTCTTCAAGCCTGAACTTTTGAGTTAGCATGAACTGAGACTGCTACATGGGTATTGGGAATTGGTCAAATTGGAACACTTTTATTTTGTTAGCCAAGTTAATTGTGTAAAGGTTACAACATGACTGATGCAAACCTATTTTCTCTGAAACTTGTTCAGTACTTTTGAATCGTGATGGGGCAAAACTTTGTCCACAGTTGAATCCTGTTTTTTGAAAGGCATGGTTTGTTATTCCTAAATAAAATTTCAGTAGGATATCCCACTTCTGAGGCACTGAGAATCTTAGAAGCTCATTAGAACCCTTCTTGTGAGCTTTTTCTATCTGCGGTGTACACTTGTTGATTCTTGGGTATATTTTACTGGCAATGAAGTGGCGAAAAGTAGGGACCTGCCATCTTCTCATCTGGGTGCTACTTGGGTTGCTGGGCCAGTGAGACTGATTGTAGCGTTAGATCCGCTGAATGGAGCGAAAAAGAGCAGGTGCTCTTTGGAGTTCTGGGTCAAACAAGAGGTTTTGTTGAGTAGGGATAGCGCATGAAGAAAAGGTAAGTATCACTGGCATGCCAAAATCCTTTCCTGGAAAAAAATTTACGAAGAGGTCAGATTTTGGGGATCCATCAGGGTGGGAAAGATTTGTGTCTTGGCCACTGTGGGGGCACAAAGGACATGGGAGCAAAGACATCATTGACAGAACTCTTGGCTTTGGGATTTTTTTGAGTCACCTTATATTTTCACAGGGAGCAAAAATAAGGAGCTGTGCTTTACTGTGAAGTGGATATTTTAGGCTTGTCCTATTAAATCCAAATTAACATGTTCTGATTTGACTGCCTTTGATTTGAGCTTAGGCTGTTAGAAGTTGGGCAGATATTGGGATAGCTTGTTTCTGCCATTTTATAGAAGCCGTTGTGGCTAAGAGACAGATGCATTTGCATTGTGAGATAGCCATCTAAACATTTGTAACATTTTGTCTAAATACTGTATATAGTTTAATGAGTAGAGCTCAGATGGTTCTGAAGGGCTGTATTCAGTATTTGAGCTTTGGTATTTTCATTTTGTCCTTTAAACTGATGGTTTAGTGACTAGGAGTTACTAAACTTGTTTTCTTCCGACACTGATTTAGATTTCATTTCTGGATGGTATATTAATTTCTTATGTATGAATTATCTTAATTTTCTTGCAGTCTCAATGCATGACATGAAGCCTTCTCTTGTGCCATGTGTGCATTTTGGTAATGTAACAAACTCAAGACTTTTTGGTTGGTTTTAACTGAATGAAAATAAACAGGCAGCTGGCTGTCTAATGACATCAGAAAGCCCACTTCAGCCAGGAAAATGTTACAGCCATAGCTAAGCTGAAAAGATGCTCTCAGAAAATTCTATTCAGATGGAAGAAGAAATCCTCCTACCAAGGAAAGGAAACAAGGAAACTGCAGCGTTGCTGGATTGGGAGGCTGTTTGTTTGGGGTATTTTTGTTTGTTTGGGGGGGATGTTTGGTGGTTTATGATGGGGTTGTTTTTTTTTTTTAGTGGGTCCTTTTTTGTGATTTTTTTTTGTTTGTTTGTTTGTTTATTGTTTTTATCCTCAAGTTCTGGTAGACTTATGCAATAATGGAAAGAGTTTTCAATACTGTGTTCTCAAATGGAACTGGTTCCCTTTCTCTGGGCAATGAATGCTAACTTTGATCTAAAGGTATGGCTGATTTAATAGTACAAAATAGTACAGAGTGAATGCAGATGAAGTTGAGTTGATAAAATGTAATTTGCATAGCTTGTAAGGTGAAATATCATTAAATATGTTATATATCTATCAGTAATTAGTGATAACAACTGTTGATCATCTGGTGTAAAAATTTGCCATGTGTTTGCACAAGGAGAAACTTAGAATCACACAATCGTTTAGATTGGAAAAGACCTTTTAAGATCATGGAGGCCAGCCATTAACCTAGCACTGTCAAGTCGGTAAGCACCACATCTACTTGTCTTTTAAATACCTCCAGGGATGGTGACTCAGCCGCTTCCCTGGGCAGCCTGTTCCAGTGCTTGCCAGCCCTTTTGGTGAAGAAATTTTACCTAATGTAAACCTCCCATGGCACAACTTGAGCCTATTTCCTCTTGTCTTATAGCTTGTTACTTGGGAGAAGAGACCAACCTCCACCTCCCTCCACTCTCAGGTAGTTGTAGAGAGCGATGAGGTCTCCCCTGAGCCTTCTTGGCTGCCTGGGCTCATGTTCATCAGCTGCTAATTGGCACCCCCAGGTCCTTTTCCACTGAACAGCTTTCCAGCCTCTCTTCCCCAAGCCTGTAGCATTGCATGGAGATGTTGTGGCCCAGATGCAGGACCCACCACTTTGCCTTGTTGAACCTCATACCGTTGGCCACAGCCCATTGATCCAGCCTGTCCAGATCCCTCTTCAGAGCCTTCCTGTCCTTCAGCAGATCAACTTTTACAATGCTGCAGTATGCATTGTGGAGGTAGAAAACAGGGGCAATCATGTTATTCTCACAGCAATCTTGCAAATTCACATCAGATGACTAAAGTTCCTTATTTATTTATTTTAAGCCTCTTTGGCAAGGATTTATAGGTCTTAACACTAACAACTATTTTGCCAGGTGACAGTAAAGATTATGCATTCTTGAAATTCTCAGTAGTTTTCACTGCTATCTGTGCAGTCTGCTTTGAACTTCCAGTTGGACCTTAAGTGTGGTGTGACTTTTAGTAGCAGGAAAGTATTTTGGGAAATACTGAAACATCGCTTACTACTAAAGACTGTTCTTATGTATAGTTTCTCCAGAATTCCTCTTGGAGGAGCCCACATGTGGTTTTGACTCTACTTCCTCAAGCTGGAGGATTGTTTTAATATTGAATATGGGATGAAATTTCATTTCTCATCTTTAACTCTTATCCAGCTCTTTTGCTTGGAGAGTAAGATCTAAGCATAGCTAGGGTTGCCAGCATTTAGTTGAGATATTGCGAGTTAATGAAGGAAAGGTATCGATTGAAAAATAGTATTGGCAAATCTCTGTCTCCAGCTGAATGGTTTGTACTATAGACTAGAAGAGAAGGCACGACGTCACTTTGGAAAAGAATGTAGTGTGTGTGTCTTCTGACAGTTTGCTCCTAACTAAGAAGAAGATGGCTTTGCATGGAGAGCAGAAAGGTGTTGTCCACAGAGGCCAAAACTGAAGCAAATCTGCAGCTATTTATCTAATATGCTGCAGCCTTCTGTAGGCTCTTTGAACCATGACTGTGCGACCCATCACAGTATGAGTGTCCAAACAGAGGAGATCGCCTACTAAGTGATTTCAGAACTCTGCCATTTGAAAAGCCTGAAAGGATTCCTGAGAAAAATCTTCCCACAGAAGATGACCTCCATATTTTACCCGTGAGCCATGCTTGACCTTTTACTTAAAAAAAAAATAGTAGTTTGTCAGCTGTCTTCATTCTTTTAGAGACATTCAAACATTCATTCAGCTTTCTCATCAGTCATATTTCAATACTCAAATACTCAAACCGAACATAAATATGCCAGATGTCTTTCACTCTTGCTCTCCAGCAACTGTACACTGGCTCTGTTATTTGTGTATTGGACATCTGGACTCTGTTTCCCTTCATGACAGTCAAATCCTTCTGAAAATTCCATGTATTCCAGAGATAGAGATTCTCAAAATGATACACAAAGACTACGTTGTCAAATTCCGTGAGTGCCTCTTTCATTTCTTCCTTTTCCATTTTCTTAAGAATACTGAAGAGCTAGACTGACATCATGCATATTCCTGATGCACTTATATTAAGCTCTTCAGCCTCTAAAGAGTTCAGATGGTTGCTGAAGGAATATTGGGTCTGTGTGGAAGTCACACCTGAAATTGTGCCTGGGAAATGCCCTGTATTGAATCCTCTGTATTCCAAAAAAACCAGTTCTTCTGCACATCTTGAGAGAAGAGCAGTGCTAGAGCACTGATTTTCTTTTTTTTTTTTTTGGCTGTGCTTTTTGACTGTTAGCACACCGAAACAAATGTAAGCATATGGTTTCGTGTAGGATAAGACTCTCCATTGCCTGGAAGCTGCAGCCCCTACCCCTAGTAGTTGTTTCTGAGTCTTCTGGCAGAGGTGCTAGACAAGCTAACACAACAGTTCTGTCAGACCTACTACTTGTGAATAAGGAAGAATGGATTTGGGGTTGATGACAACTTTGGCAGCAGCACCTATTAATGGTGACATTTCAAATTGTCAATGAAGAGAATGCTGATAACAGAACCACTGCCTTGGACTTCAGGAGAGCAGACTTCAGCTTGCTCAGGGAACTGGTAGGAGGTATCTTATAGGAGGCTGATGTGAAGGAGAGGGACCCAGGGGAGCTGGCTGGTCTTCAAGGATCACCTACCCAGCTGCATTCCTCAGTTTCTTTCACTTTGATGGGCAGGAGGTCAGGCAAATTCCAATGAGTAGGGAATGCAAGTGGGTTTTATGGAAGGTGAAAACAAGAGTGAGTAGACTGTGTGAGAGGAATACAGAAACTTTACCTGGGCATGTAGGGAGCTAATTTGGAAGGCCAAAATTCATCTGGAGTTGAGGTATGTGGAATGTAAATAGCAGCAGACGGGTCTTCCACAGTATGTTGGCCGTGAAAGGAAAACTAAGGGAAATGTGGACCTTCTGCTGAATGGAGTAGAGGATATAGTGATTAAGGACATGGAAACACTGAGGTGTTCATTACCTTCTCTGCTTCAGATAAGGTCTTCTCTCAGGCCTGGAATCACAGTTCCCTGTGCCTTGTGACAGTGTTTGAGGGAGTGAAGTACTACCCATGGTGGGAGAAGATCAAGAAAGGGACTTGTTAAATAAAACTGTGCAGGCACAAGTCCTTGTGTGATGGCGTGCATCCGAGTTGCTGAGAGAAATGGCTGATGCCACTGCAGAGCTGATGTCTGTCACTGAAAGGTCATGGCTATTGGGAGGGTTCCACCATGGCTGAAACTGGGCAAACATCAGGCTCATCTTTGCTAGGGGCCAATAGGAGTCTTGGGGCATCAGCCCCACCTTAGTTTGCAGGAAGATTATGGCAGAAATAGATTCACCTGGAAGCCATTTGCAGGTATATGAAGAACAAGAGGGTGATATGAAATAGCTTGGATTTTCTATGGGCAAATTATGGCTGACAACCTTAATCACCTTCTGTGGTGAAGTAACTGACTCAGTGGCTGAGAGGAGTGTAGCAGATGTCCTTTGGCTTGATTTTTGATATTGCTTCCCATAGCGTTCTTCAAGACACATTGGCAAGCAATTGACTGAGGTCTGCCAAATAGGTGTAAAACAGGCTGGACACAAGGACCAGTGATTAGTAATTAAGTCCATTTGGTAGCCATTTGCTGCTGGGGTTCCCCTGGAGATCCATACTGTGGCCAGGGTTGGTCCTTCTATTCTTTGTATCTTTCTGTAGACGTCTGCCTAAGAAAGTTCTGCTTATGTACCTTTCTGTCAGGAAGCTTGCAGACTTTCAGGCTGAGTCATCATTATCCACCTTGCCACATACTGTTTCTTCTGAGATCGCATGCTTGCTTCTTTGATTACTACTGTTGGCAGTCATCCAGCTTCTTCTGCGTGAGCCATGCTAGTGCTTTGGTTTTTGCTTTCTGCTCCAGTGTCCGTCATGCAGGTGT
>JANHGB010053262.1:14540-45944 GCA_026283785.1 Coracopsis vasa
TGCTCTACAGAAAGCCAAAGGGAATTGCATCCTGACTTGCCTAGGTCATTGGCTTTATGCTCTGAGTATCATTATCATTAGCTGTTCTTGTATAGCTTCACAGCTACTTTGCACATCTCTTCTGTTAGGGACATGTGTTTTGTGAGGCAGAATAGGATTATGAGGAAGACTACTGAGACCGGAACCTCATTTCTCTGGCCTCTGTCCACAAACAGCTTTTCGGAGGAATTGAGAGTGAGCTGGCTTGGGATGTCGAGTGCCTGTAATTGTCAATTAGGTATTTAATAGAATCCCAGAAAAAGGAAATGGGAAGAGAACACTTTCCTTTTAAGGAGGGCTATTGCTTCCTCATGGGGAAAAAAAACCCAAACCAACCTCTCTGTTTGGGGCTAATATCATTTTTGGATCATGTTTTAGTCAGATCTGCAACACAGGTATGAGAAGTCTTACATGTGGAAAAGTGGGAAGTATTTCTGTGTTCAATATATGTCTTCAGAGGCATAAAAATCAGAGTTCAGGCTGAATTCTGTGCTTAGACTCCTTTGATGCCTTACATTTAATACTATTATTGATTCCATGGCAGGTGATCTGTGATGGCCAGTAACGGTTTTCATTACAAACCAAAAGAAATCTTTGTTTAGTGCAAACCTCTGTTTACCCAGCTGCTGCGTATGTTGGATGGTGAGTAGTGCATGAGTGCAAACTAGTGAGAGTTGCAAGATTTTCTTGGCAACACCAAAGCAGGGTACTTGCTCTGTCAACTCCGGTACCTGAGAAAAGTCCATGAGTCCTTGTGTGAGCCAGATTGTGGAGCTTTACAACAGAGACTTTGGATCATCCAACTACATTGGCCTTTTTGGTCAGGAGCTTTTAGCCTATCTAGTCATCTTAATTTTCTGAAGGCTGTGATGCTCCACTCTCTTTATCTCTTACCTGTGAATAAGGACCAAAGCATTTAAAAGCAGAGGAAATGTGATCTGTAAAGCATAAAAGTGATTTCATATGCTAACTGATGCACAAAGTGATTTGTTACAACATGGGACCTGAAGTGCTCTGAAGTTATGTACTTCCTCAGCTAGTCTTTCTAATGCTGCTTGCCCATAAGTGCAGCTTTGTTTTTTCTGACTAGTAAAGCTGAGTTGAAGTTCAATTTTTATGAACACCATTTCTGGTCCTTTTACCTAAAGCCTAAAATCAACTCTTTAGAATAGACTGGAGCAGGATTTTTCTGACCAATGTGTTCTATAAAACTTGATATCTAAGATTACACAATTACAGAATGGTTTGTGTTGGAAGTGACCTTAAAGATCATCTAATTGCAACCCCCCTGCCATGGGCAGGGACATCTTCCACTAGACCAGGTTGCTCAAAGCCCTGTCCAACCTGGCCTTAATCACTGCTAGGGAAGTATATTACCATGCTATGTATTCCACATAGGAAAAGGTGATGTCTCAGCCCCAAGCTTTTCTAGACCATTATCTATCCAGATTGTAATGGGAAACCAGAAATAGGCCATCTTTGAAGTACAATTGAAAATAGAGACTTTATAAGGAAAAAAACCCAATCTATTATGGATATGCTCAGTTGGAATGGCAATTTTCTTGTCTTGTGAAACTGTATTTCAAAGGGGGTTGCATTTCAGTTTGTTTTGCTTGTGGATAATGGCATCACAACCGCTTTGTTTCCTGACTCTTTGTAGAGCAAGACTTTTCAACAGCCAGTGAACTGGCTTTTGAATTATTGAGCGTGAAGTTATCTTTGCCGTTATATTTTCTCGTAATCAATGTAAATTGTAAAAAATCAAACAAAGCAAAACCAAACCTGTGTTTATTGCCTTCCAACTGTGCTTCTGTCTATTAAGAGCATGATGCTCATCTGTGTGGTAGGCAACAGAGAACTTCCCTTTTGTTTCCCTAGTAGGCAGGCTGCTTCGTTAGGTGATGAACCAATTTGCTCTTAGTGTGAGTAAGAAAGACCTGTCTGAAGCTATGTCCAGGGAAACTGTGTGGAAGATTTGCTGCTTAAGGGGTTAATGATGTGGAATTTCACGCATAATGCAAAATGATTATGCTGTATGCATTCTCTGCAAATTTTCTCACTGATCACAAAAGACTTTTGTTTGGTATGCCAGAATGGTACATAGACTAAACATAGCCTGTTCTTTTAATTGGATGGAAATTAACTCTGCTAATTGGAGAAAACTGAATAAAACAGTTGGTGCTACATGCCAAATGACAAATCTATTATAAGAAATACACCTTGTCCTTTATATGCATCAACAGAGTTCTAGTATAAATGTGTAATACAAGATGAAGCTGACTTACTCAGAATCAATTCTGTCGTTTTAGAGACAAGTTTTAGATGGCATCCTTACCTGAGCTTTGGTAGTATTTATTTTGCAAGCTAAGGCAGGTGTAGAAGGTTGACTTTACCTGTGAGAAGGATGTGACTGAGTGCTTGATGAGAATGGTGGTGTTTCTTTAGCATTCCTCCAGCAGAACAGCCTCTAATGCAGAAGAAAAGAGCAACACATTCCTCTCTGCCCCCAGTCTGTGTGGCAAAGGGAAGAGTTGGATGCCCTTTTTTAGTAATGACCATTTAGTTTGGAGGATCACAGATTTTTAAGATGAAGACCCTAGCTTTTCCAATGTTGCCAAGAGCAGCATGCATTCACTAGTAAATTACTATTAGGGATGATTAATTCCATTAATAAAGGAGACTCAGAAGGTTGAAAATACCCCCCTTCCCTCAGCTTAGCTTTAGTCCTTTCATATTGGTGGTGGTGATTCCTAGGTAAACTTCTCAGCATCCCAGTAAAATCCTCTAATCCTTTTAGCATTCTTCTGTAGCATGAAAAGCAGACTGATGGTGCCAGAGCACATTTTGCAATGTCTTTTATTTAAAACACTTTGGAGAAGACAGGGTGTGCCTAGCCACAACAAAAGGATGCTGGTGAGGTACAAATTGTGTAAAATTGATCACAAAACATGTGATCTACATACCTGATAATTTCAGAAAGAGGGTATGAAGATGTTTCTTTTGGCTTGGTGTTGTAAATTATCCTTGGCTTCCATGGTCTGCAGCTGAATGCTTGGTGTGTCTCTGTTAAGAAGCACTGTCTGTTTTATCAGACAGCCACCTTCATGAATTTGGGAGAGCTAACGTTACATTAATATGAGTGGTGTAAATATTGGCAACATTGATGGCATTATAACTAAGTCAACTGATACTGGTGAGAAAAAATTAAAATTGAAAACCACATTTTAATATAGGATAGGATTAAGGATGCTTGAATGGATATAGATTACTGTGTCTTTAAGGTGGTGGAATTAGTTATCTCTTCAGGATGAACAAAATGAGATTTCATGAATGTAGGTAGTAAAAATGTAGATATTCGTCATTACATGGTTGGGGTTTGTCTGATATAAACAATGGGCATCTTTTGAAGCGTAAGTGAAAAGGAAAAGTGCATAGGCTAGTTTGTTGGCCCAAAGCAGTTTATTAAAAATCCAAGTTTGTCATGTGAAAAACATGGAGCTCTGATGACTTTGACTGTTAAACAGATATACTTTCATTCTAATTTGTATTGCACAGAGTAATTCCTGTTATATTACCATTCTTTCCCCAGGACAAATAGTCATTCAAGTCATTCTAATATACATGGTAAACACTGAATGTGCCCCAAAGTTAATTAGAATTGCTTTAGTAAATTACAAGGTATGGTCTTGAATAAAGTAGCCACCAGAACTTTTTGTAGAATTCATTGGTCATTGGATGAATTGAAAAATAAGAATTGCATGAGATAAAAGAAGAGGAAGTCAACTTTGCTTTGTGGTAGTTCCCTATTTATGCTGAAGGCTCTATTCTTTTGTAAGATGTGGGAGGCTGTAGATGGGTCTCATCCTTTGGCCTATGCACCCTGGGCTGTATATTGCATGACGAGGATGCTGTTTCTTTTCTGTTGCTTTTCTTTCTGCCAAGTTTAAAGCTGTCTTTCCCAGGCTCTCAAGGTTGGTTTTCTTCACTGACTACCAACTGACTGCCAGTGAATTTCACACAGTACTGGAGTCTCTGTTGTCAGCCTGTGCCCATATTTCAGGGTTTTTGCTGTTATCCCATGCTTATACTCCACATTGTATACTCACTCCATATTGTATATGCCATATTGTATGCTCACTACACTGAGCACCAAGCACAAGCTCACACAGCAAGTTCTCCTTATCTGCTGGCAACAAGGTGCCAGGACCCAGGCAATATATTGATTTTTATTGTGCCACTGGGCAATTTAAGCGTGTGCTAATCATTTGGACGTATTTTAAATGCCATTTGTGTGAGTGTTTGTTTCCCTACTAAATTTTCATAGTATAGTGCAATTTGATGGTTTGGGTTTGGTGTGGTGTTCTTGTGGTTTGAAGTCCTGTGTCATGAAAGTGGGCTGCCATAGATCATGGAATCACAGAATGGTTTGTGTTGGAAGGGACATTAAAGATCATTTAATTCCAACCCCCCCTGCCACAGGCAGGGACACCTTTCACTAGACCAGGCTGCTCAAAGCCCCATCCAACCTGGCCTTGAAACCCTTCCAGGGATGGGGCAGTCACAGCTTCTGTGGGCAACCTGTGCCAATGCCTCACACACTCACAGTAAAGAATTTCTTCCTAATACAAACCTACCCTCTTTCAATTTGAAGCCATGATCCCTTTATCTTCACTGACATTGCTATGACCCTCTTCTAGCTCCTGTGGTTTGCTATTACCACCCATGTACCACCCATCTTCTAATTTTTTATCATCTTGCTCTTGCAATTATTGTCACATTTCCTCTACTTGATTCAGTTTTCCACACTAAGAATGGAGAAATAAGTATTTCCACTCAGGAGAGGAAGCTAATGTCTATTTAAATATCCCTTGAGCTTCTAGTTTGGTTTTTCATTCACTTTCAGTTTGCCATGTGGTATTTGATCCCAAGGTAATAACAGTATTCTCAACAGAAGTTATGTAGTGAGAACTAAGCCATTCAGTTCTCAACAGGGAACCAATAGGGAAATAACTGTGACTTAACCAGTTCAGCTATTTACAGACCATTCCTGTAGGAGAATTAAAGAAGGCGCTACCATCTGCAGCTACTAACTCCTACGCAGGGCAAGAAGGTTGAGATTTGCTGCTTCTTTCAGGTGCCCTAAAATAAACAAACCCCTTTTTTCCTTCCCCTTGTAGTAATAGGAGTGACCAGATGGGAAAAATCAAACAAAGGTTTTCCTGATTATATCCATTTTATTATAAACATCTGGTTTTCTCCCAGCCATTCCTACATCTTACACAACTTACTGATGGCCTTATGCACAAAACTCATTTTTTAATCTAACATTTCTGTATCTATCTACATGAAAGGCTTTTAAATCTTCATCTTGTTGATTTGCATTCATTCAGCAGCTAAATACAGCCAACAATTTAACAGATGAGGTGATGTCTCCAGCTAACACATTTTACAGGTTTTATCAGTTTGCAAATTCATAGGGAAGCCTCCCAGGGCCCAACACTTGCATGTCTCACAATCAAAACAAACAAAATCTGCAGTCCTCAGAGGATATTTAGTAAACAAAACAAGGTGTGTGCTGGCTGCAGCATTAGCATAAACAAATAACACTAAAATCATTTTTTCCCATATTTTACAAGTCAGAGCTATTACCAGGTTCTCAGCGATACAGCACAAACTGAATCTCTGCTTAAAGTCACCTTAATGCTTGGAGATCAGTGCCTAAAAAATGACTCTGAGATAGTACCTTACCAAATTAAAGAAAAAAGAACAATTTGACATAGTCACAGAACAAGATACTAATGAGGCTGTTTGTAATTAGCTTGAAAAAAGAACCATCAGCAATAAACCTGCCAGCTCTTAGGCTGACTGCAACCCCAGAGAGTAGGAGGGAGCTGAGAAATACTGGCAGAGCCTCCCAGCGTAAAGGTTGAGGGTGTGTGAAAGAAGAGGAAGTGGAAAGCAAAAGAGCCATGGTTCCCTATCCCCTTCCAAGATTTTTGTCTGCAAAGTATCTATACGCATTACTGAAACTGTGAGGTTACACTGCTAACAAACTGTTTGCGGCTTGTGTCCATGTCTGCAACGTGTGTGTGACTAAAGAAGTCCTGATGCATGATGGCAGGCAGCCGACTTGAATCAAACTTCAGTCTCATCAGTATCAGTGGCTGCCACATAAATAATGCTGTGGTAAATAATAGTATTACAAGCTTCCAATGCTATTTTTATATTCATATTTAAAAATCGAGTAGTAAGTAAAAATAAATCTGAAGAATTGGTTTAGAACATTGAGCATAATGTGTACTGGAGACTTTTGAAGGAATCTGTGAAATAAAAACAAATCTAAATTCTATGAATGTGTTTCGGAAGATTTCATCTGCTTTTCTTTTTAGCATTTCATATGTCCCTGTTTGTGGTTTAGCTAGGAATTTTTTCATATTCATTTGATTCAATGAACAGATGCCAAAGCTTCGTCTCAAAATTCTGTTTAAGAGTTTAATTTATTTTTGAAAAGGAGCTAATAGGTTTTAAATATCTAACTCTTCTTCAGGAAAAAGCCCAGAAACAAAACCCAGCCAAAGGTCAGGCTTGTTAAAATATATGTATGAAACTGTGATTGAAACAAAGCTTCCTGGGCTCAAAAATCAGTCTTTTTGCTATTGGGACAAAGAGCAAGAATGAACTTTCTCATAATACTTAAAGTTTAGAAACACCCAACTGTGCAACTTCTGAGCCACACCAAATACATGCGCACTTTGCAGAGGTTATCCCCCCTCCCATACCCCAGTTGCTCTCAGGAATGAAGCATGAGATAAAAGCAGTTATCTGATTCAAAAGACAGGAAACGGGGAATTCCCAACCCAGAAGCCTGCATCAGCACCCCAGCAGCTCACCCAGCCACCACCACTGGACCAGCCCAGCACCATCCTGAGTCCTGTCTGGAGACCTCTTAGGGCCCCTGTCACACCACCTCCTGCCATCAGCTCCTTCTTTTTGTCTCTTTTCCAACACCACCTCCAGATGCTGGAAAAATCAGCCACTCCCAGGCTGACTGTGAGGGTCACCTAGGAATCCTTGAGAAATCTGGAACTTGGCAGGTGGAGAAGGACAAACATTACTGCCAAAACAAGTTCTCCTGGAGTTAAGACACAGGTATCCAGGTCCAATTTGCAGCTCAGCTATGAGCTGCTTGGCTTAGACAAAAATCTCCACCAATCAATTGCATTATACAAACCCAGCCACTTGGCCAGGATTTTCAATCTCTCTTTACACAAGGACTTATTTTTTAGTGTTATCTTTGAGGTTAGCTCAGTATATTGAGGTTAATCAGTATATTATTTTACAAAATAATGCATCTCTCACCAGCTTTTAAAATCTAATAATTTTTCTGGACCAGTCTTTCACATAGCAGTTACCTTACACAAATCAGGCCACCCAATTTGCAAGTATAAGCACTAGCATATTAGAGATGGAGGCACTCTCTACAATAAAAAGAATGTTGACAACTGTCAGACTAAGTAGGACACAGGAAGGAATGCAAGAATCTCACACTAATAGTTCTGTAAAAGCAGTTTCTAAACCTCCACAAATGCACTCTTCATTAAAAATAGATAACTTCTGAAAATTAAGCCTTTATCTGTAAGTTCCCTACAACTCCAGAAACAAACAGTAAGCTTTCTCTACAGCTAAAATTTCTTTTCCTATAAAGAATACAATGATCATTTTGTTATAAGAAAATAATACAATTCAAAACAAACTACTCTCAGTTCCTGAGGCTTCCACTAGTCACGCAGCTAAAACATAGGGCATGTAAACAGCACAAAATATATTTCGTGTATCAGTGTGCATTTGGAACTAAGCGATCTTTAAGAGCCCTTCCAGCCCTAACCAATCTGGGATTCTATGGACCTAGTATTAGGTGTAGACTGAAGTAAACTTTGGATTTTCACGGGTTTTTTTTTCTCCCCACAGTATTGTGAAAACTCATCTAACTGCATCAACTTGGATTTCTGTTGTTTCTACTCATTATCCACATGCGGTTTATCTCATAAGAATAAACTACAAGAGTTATGGACGCTGTCTGATCATGTGGGTCACTGGCTTTCTCTGGACAAGCCTTTAAAAAGACCTTGCCTTTCACCTTAGTAAGCACCTCTGCTCAGCTTGCAAGCGTTATCTTGCAAATTGTTATAGAAGCAGCATGGCAGATTTGGGCATTTAGATGTAGTGGCCTGCTTCTACTTACAAGGTCTGCGAAAGACATTGCTGCCTGTTGGTGATGTAGCGAGAGACAGCATATTTGTTATTTAATTTGCCTGTTCAATACCACTTTTTAATTTTGGCTTTAGACAGGGCCATTCCATCTTCTCTTGCCATCTGAAGCCAAAAAGAATGCCAGTAAAATGTGAAAACATAAGGTCATTTAATCTGAAGCTTGTCTTTATAGAGTCCTGTTTCGGTTGCTCTAACGAGTGGCCAATATCGGTCTTATCATACAGAGTTGAGCCAGAGAGGATTGGGGAGAAAATGGCACGACTGAATTATGGAGAGGATGTGGTTTTGTGGAGCAGTTCAAGAGACAGTTCAGACCTAGGTGGAGGGGTGCTACCTGGCTTCAGTTGTCTAAATGTTCATTTGCATTTGCTGTCTGGTTTAAATTGTAAACCCTGCTATGTAAAAGCAGAGTTTTAAAGCAATGTCTCTGGTTTTAACCCAGTAACCAGAGACCGCAAAGTAACTTAAATTTTATTAGTCTTGGAGAAAATTCTAGTCCTTGCTGGCTTGTGGTTTGGATGCAAAATATACAAAAATAGTATTATTTTTTCTGATGTTGAATCTGGGGGGTTTTCATATTACTATATATCCAATTTTGCTCCATTATATAATGATTCTTTAGACAGGCAGTAAGAAGATACAGTAAACTCTTGAGACAAGGCTTATTTAACTTGATCATTTTGTATTAATGCAAATACCTTTGCCTTACACTGTGTCAGCTCATCAAGATAAAAATGAAAGAACTAGAATGAATGCTGGGAGGCCTCCTTTTGTGTTCCTAGGGTTTGGACGAACACGGGGTTTGTAATGTTTGGAGACAGCAGCTGTGCTTTTCTGTAGGAGTTAACCTGCATCAAAAGGACTTACATGTAGCTCCCTAATGGATAAAGTACTTTCTGTCTGCAACTTCAGTTTTATCCTCATGTGTTTTCTGTTATTTTTCCCCAAGTCAGACTTTGAGAAAGCAGAGAAAATTCATGCACAGACTATATCTGAAAGCGATATGCATAAAACTTACGGAGTGCAATGTTATGAATGAAGCCATCTAGCACTGCCTGCCCTTCTCTTCCTCCTGCCCCTGTGCCTCCACCATCTACCATGTGTTGAGGCAGCAGGAAGATTAACTTTCTTCATTTTAGCATCCCTTTATTAAATTCCTTTGTTCCCGCGTAAGAGTTTGTCCTACTAAACGTTTGTACCTGCTGGTGGTGTGCAATTGAGGAAAAACACCTCTTTTTTATTCCTGAGCAGTAAAAATCACTGATGTTTCGAAAGGTAGAGAGTGATGAGTATGAGTGAGGATCACTTCAAGCTAACTGAGAGAAAATTTCTAGCAGTTTTATAAATGTGGAGCCAGAGTGCAGAGTATGCAAAACCCTATAAAAGCACTGGATTTAAAATCATTTGGCCAACCTTTGCAGTGTATGGTAAAAACAGATGGTGGGAGAGTGTGCTGGTATTCCTGTTTTGGCTAAAACGAGTCAGCTCATACTTGGATACCTGGTGCCTCTTGTCGTGTATAAAACCAGCAATGGCAGGATTGATACCAGAAGAAAAAGTATCTTTAAGACAGATTAAGTGGCAGAGCTGAATCAGGTGGTGGTTGCAAATGTATCAGCAGATTAGTCTTGGAAAAATAACATTGGTTTTCCAGCAGCTTCTCCAGCTCCTTATTAACCTTTTCATATTCTGCTGAGCAGTCTGCCCCTAGTCATGGAGTGAAAAATTAGGAAGCATATTCAGAAACTGGATTGGCTGTTAGGATGAAACTGTCCAAATTTCAGTGAGGTGTCAGCTGGTGCTTTTGTAGCAGTGTCGGTTGCCTTTTGTGTGTTTTCCTTTTAACTTTCTCATGGGAAGTCTCAAACACTTGCTCTTAATTCCAGACGGCAGGTTGTAATCAGACGTTCCTGATAGCTTGCCATAAGTGGCTGCTTCTTCCAGCCTAAGCTGGGCAATATTTAGCATGTGAGGTTTAGATTTTGCACCTATTAAGAGTCAGCTGATTGCAAGAGACACTTAATTTTAGCCAGGGAGAAAGCAGCTTTGGGTTCTTCCTGAGCTTTCCCTTTTAAAACATCACAGAGGTTATCATCTTAGGTTTTAATATGGCTTTGGTGCACTTGCAGACAGTCAGGACTGAAAAACTGTATGGGGACATGAACTCAGCAACAAAGCTCCTGATGCATGAAGATACCTTCTCACATTAAAAATCAAGGGGAGAGAAATACAATTTCCTGTAAGTTAATGCCTTCTCAAAAGACTGTTGTGAGCTTTTACCCAAAAAAGTTAGCTGATGCGCAGAATATCTGTATTATTTAAACAAGTTGTAATGTTATGGGTTGGGTTTTTTTGTGGTGTGCAGGGGGGAGGAGGATGGTGGGGCTTGGTTTTGTTTTGTTTTTCTCTCGATGTTGTCTTTAATTTTGTTTGTAGATTAGGCAGGTATTCCTGTTCTGGCAGTTCTACCTCATTTTCCTATTTGTAAGGCAGTAGTGCTCTTCCACAGTTGCAAGTGTAACATTACTGATGAGTGCCAGTAAAATTGTCGGTACTATGTGCTTTTTAAGAGGAACAGATAAGTTGTTGATGTTTATTTGCCTTTAATCTACTAATTGAATAATATATGAAATTTAAAATCAACTTGTTTAGGAAAGTAACTACTTCCCTTTTTATATATTCATATGATTTATGACTAGTTTCAGGGTCTCTGGAATTTTTTTGTTTATTTCAGATTTGAAGACGGTTGCTCAATGTCCATGAGTGTCAGGAGGTACATGGAAAACCAGTGTGCTGATAAAGAAGTTGCATCAGTCATGCTTTTTCCTCTCATTTTGACATCTGAAAGTTGTGAATTAATCAACTAATTCTGAAAAGTGCTTTGCCATCCAGTGCTGATAATTTTTAAATATACTTTTCAATGTTGAGTCCTGCCAGTGCTTCATGTTTAATGTAGCATTTGTGTTGCCCTACTGGCATGAGTGAGATACTCTGGATTGGTAGTGTGAGGGAAGCATGGAAATGTTCATGGGACAGGCCTGATTCTGCTGGGGAAGTGGCCAATACAAAAGATTTCTTGGAATTGTAGAAATGTAGCAAATTCTTTGAAACTTGCAGTTCATATTGTTTAGGTTGGAAATGTTAAGCATGTTTTTAATAGGCTCCTTTTCCACTATTAAAGCATTACAGTGAAATAATTACATTCCTTTCAGTCCATTTTAGACCTTGCATGGTTTCCACTAACAGTAAAAATAAAGTAAAAGCAATTAAAATAGTTGTTGGGTTTTCTTCTCCCCTCAGGAATTTATTTACCACAAGGCTAAATTGACAAATTCTGTTGAAGACACATTTCTTTTATTCCACTGTATGTATTTGAACCAGATGCTTAATGTAACTGTTCCTAGTATTTGTTTCAACAAGCGACAAACAGAGAAGAGAGTAAGTGCTAGTGAAGCTCATCAATTTGGTAAATGAAAGGTTGCTTGTTTTGTGCCTTGCTCCTTGCTCAGGTCTGTGATGGCTTCAGAGCTGATGCTTCTGGAGCTGTCGCTGCTGGCCTGCTGCATAATGGATAAGCCTGAACTGATGGAGGCAGCAGGTGCTCTAGCAATAGAAAAGAGCAGTGTTTGTTATTGTTGTAAGCATCATCAATCCTCCTCCCTTTCTTCTTCTGTTCTCAGTGTCCTCTAAACAAAGGCTCCCTGTATCTGCAGCAGCAGGGGAGAAAATAGCAACAACTTGCCCTGTGTAAAATTGCCATTTTCTTTCGAAGGGTAACCTTGTAAATAGGTCACGATTTGATGCTCTCTCGATCTGTAAATTGCATATTTATCATTGCAAGAGACAACAATACTGATTTATGAATTCCATTTAGTAGAAAACTCTATCAGTACCTATGTGTATCTGCCCTATTCCAGCTAAATCAAATGAATGAAAACTGGCTTTCATTCTAGTACTTGTTATACACTGCAAGATCCCTAGCTCCTATGGGAGCAATCTGCTGAAAAATAGGTCTACATTCTTCAGTTATGGAAAAATGTGATTTTGGGAGGTTGAGAGAAGGAGGGGAGAGAATCAAATAGTGCAGAAGATGGAAAAAAGAATAGGAGCTTCTTAGTTTTGTTTAAGGTGACAGGTGCTCTTGGAAATACTGGTGGATGCTCTTGAAAAAATTCCAAATGTAGGCTGTGATTTGAAGTCTTACAGAAGTAATTTTTTTTCTATTTAAAGACAGTTAAATCTACCAACGTATCATGCCCACTAGCTCTAAAACATTGGTTGATTGATTGTAGCTATTCTTAAGTGTTTCTCTTGTTTGGAGCATTAATGGCAGCCACTATTTACTTCTGCAGGGCTTATTGCCTCATTCAGGACTTGGGATGCAGGAAGCATGGAGCAGAGCAGGGGAGAGCAAAAAAGGCCTTGACTCTGTAAGCACTGCTCAGCAATAAAGAAACTGTCCCTATATTATCAACACTGTTTCAAGCACAAATCCAAAACATAGCCCCATACTATAAAGAAAATTAACTCTACCCCAGCCAAAACCAATGCAACGTGTTATCCTCTTCAGCTCTCGTACAAGATGTGAGGGGAGAAGAAAGGGATTTATCCATTACCTATAAGATGGGTAAAGCGAGTCAGTGTCATTGAGAAACAGTAATTGTCACGGATTGCAGTAGTATTACCATTTCTGTTGTTATCTGGAGGTTTGGCTGCTCGTTCGGTTTCTTACTCCTTGGTCAGGTTTGTCATGGCTTCAGAGCTGGTGCTTCTGAAGCTGTTGCTGTTGGCATGCAGCATAATGGTGTAGGTTGCCATGTCTCCTAGATGGACCTCTTGTATATACATTGTAGGTTGTGTTCATGCCTTCTCCTTGATCCTGGTTCCCGGATGAACTTTGGACCCATGTTGTAGCCTTGTTTCCAGTCCTGTCTCTGGCCCCAATCTCCTTTTGCTCCTGACTGGACCCCCCAGACAGCCCCAGTTCATCACTTCATGATGTCTGATGCAGTGGATGGACCTTGTTATCAATACCTGGTTTTATCTGTCAGTTCATGCCCTGTGTGACTGTGTCCCATCAGGGAGGGCACAGCCTGTGTGAGGGCCACCCTTATCTCCTGGCTCACCTGCCCTTAGGGAGCAGATGGCCCTTGCTGCTCCCTGACAGCACTATGAATATAGCTCCACCCTTGCTTGATGACCAAATTGTGTTTAAAAACTGGCTTAGCTGGAAAAGCATTCAGAGTGTGGATACTTTTCCTTAGCTCTGTCTCTGTAGAGGCAGGAACAAAATAGGTCTACTTCCAAAGAGTTATTAATGAAGGCTTCAAAAGTGTATGGCTGAATTAAAGATAGCACTCTTTCTGCAGGAAAGTGGATAATTCTTCTTCATTCTGTGATTTTTAAAACGCACATATTTTTCTTTTTAGAGGCCAGTAGTACTATGGTTTCTTTGCCAGTGACTGCAAAGCTGTGGCACACATCTCTGTTCCTACTGGAGAATGTGCCAAGTGACAGTCCTGAGTTCAGAGGGAACATCCCAGGAGCTCTGATATTGCTGTCAGAAGCACTGATTTTTTTTCCTCTTTCCCTTGTATTTGAAAGGGGCAAAGTTTTTCAGAGTTACATTGACAATAGATAGAATCATGCTGTTCAACAGTGTCTGTATGAGGTGACTTATTTCCCATAGACAGTTTCCTGCTTTGCTTGCTCTGGGCTTCCAGGCTTATCGTCTGGAGAACCAGGTCTTAAAATGTCTTGCTGAGCTATACTTTTGTATATCTATATGTATTTAAATTGCACAGACTGCAAATGGGACACTTTACATATGGGCTTGTGATATGACTTTATGACATTAAATTTAGAAGCTTCAAGGTAGACTGATTCTTAGTGATGCTCATCATCGGCATTTCAGAGGCTCCACTGAGACCTAAAGACATTAAGTGTCATCTTTAAATGGTTGGTTAAATTCAGTAATGGTTTGCTCAAGTGAACTCCTAATTTCTTCAAAAAGGGTGGCTGGTGACTCTCAGCAGACATTTTTCATTGCAAAAGCTCAGTAATAGTACTGAGCTTTGGTAGTTTCTGTGTTGACAGTGGTTAATGACAAGCTGAAGTGCTTCTACTATTGGGCCTCTCTAACTTGCAGCTTCTTGTATGTTTGTATTCCTGTCTCTGTCCAGCTTTAAATGTGTGTATTTTTAAAGTTGTCTGCCAAGATGCATTTTCCTGGCAAAAAGCAACTCACTGGTGTCAAAAATTTGCTTGTCCAAGAAGTAGCAGCACACTGGTCTTGTAAAATGTAAATGCAGAGATAATGCAAATAGGTTAAAGCAGTGTAAAGTGGGGATTAACAAATCTAGAGGTCCTACAGAGCTGTTGATCTCTTCATTGCTTTGAGTGTGAGACAGGACTTTGGCCTCAATGAGGAATCTGCTGCCTGTGTTTTGCTCAGCCTCTGTGGCTGTAATTAGTTGACAGAGCTTTAAATGCTTCTGATTCAGGACTGTCTAACCTTTCTAAAGCTGGAGGAGAGAAAATAGAGTTTTATTAGTAGATACTTCAGTTTTAACCTGTAGATGATGCAATGTAGCACATATTTTGCAGGAGCAGTTTTTTTAAGACTGTGGGATACTGCAACTAGAAAAAGGTGTTAAAGGATAAACCGATGTCTATTCTAATTCTTTGCACTTTTAGAGATGGCCAGAAGCCCTGTTTCCTGTTTTGCTGGGTAGTTGCTAGTGCAATCGACCTGCGGCAAAGGAAAAAGTTTTTCCTGGCCTTTGGTAAAAAATCTTTGGCTTGGTGATAAAATATGACATGTGTTGGTCTGATAGCTACTGAGTTTGGTAGCCAAAGGTTGAGTTATCCTGCTCCATCAGCACTGATTTCAGGTTCAAGAAGGATCATGTTAGGGACATAATAAGGGCTAAATCAGTAGTTACTGGGTTTGAGAGCAGTTCCCTGTATAAACTCTTTTTTCTGCATGCAGCTAAGAGGGACAATAGAAGGCAGTGCGGATGCCTGTCTGGCTATGGCAAGCCCCAGGGAATCATCCTAAAGAGGTTGGAAAATTCATAACCTTTCATTTTTCAATGAGCAGACTGCTTGTTTAGCCTGGTTGGGTGAGAAAATAAGATCTTGGGAAAGGGTGCTCATGATAACTAATAGTCATCTGTTATTTTTCCCTTCAAAGATGCAGGAACTGCCGTTAAGCACTGATTCACCCTGAACTGTGGTAGATTGAGCAGTAGTAAAAGGGGTAGCCGAATAGTGAGCTTTCTCCAGATGGTGTAGAGTGAAGCCAGGCTCTCCAGCCAGCCAGGACTCAGATTAAATGAGGATCTTGGATTAAGGAGGTGCATCCTGCACCATCTTCTGATGTGTTGTATGTGTTGGCTCCACACTGTACATGCTAATCCTGATCTCTGCTCCTCTGACTGTCTGCATGGGGTCTTGTTTTTACAGAAATGAGTACAGAGCTGAAGAACATACTGTTATAGGAAGTTCATCAAATACAAGTTATTTTGTTGAAATAATGCTTCATTTCTCCTTTTCCCCAGTCAGGGATGATGGACATCTTACTGACAAATGTGCGGTAGGAGCCTACACCCCCTCCTCCTCCCTTCTTTAATCCATATGAAAACTAGCAAAGGCATGGTGGGTCCCAAAGAACAGGAAATAAGTTTTTCTCATAGAGACTTATTTTTTTATTTTCCATTTTTTTTCTTTCTGTTTTTGTTTTGTTTGAGTAGGAGGTTGTTTGTTTGTTTGCTTTAGCAATAAAAAGAACCCCAAATTGAACCACTGCTTACAACCAGGTACCTTAGGGTGTTCTGCCATCTGGTATCTAATTTTGATAATAGCACTTGAAGTACAGATAAGAATCTAGTTACCCATAAAACAATGATGCTATGCCAATTTACTGACTGTCAAATACAAATTGGGTGTATAACAGATGACCTGCTGGTAGATGAAGCTTTCAGGGCTTGCACTGCAGTCAGAAGTAGACTGGTGGGAATTGCTTTTAAGTTCTCACTTGGTGCTCTTTGCTCTCTTTTTCCACAAAATGTTCAACCTTGTATGAAACATTTTCTGCCCCACCCCACCCCAAAGGGAAGGCTGCAACCTTTGGCAAAGCACCTGGGAATGTGTACAAACAGCATTAAGGAGGGGAGATGAAAAAGGAGGCTGATTTTACTCTATCATGAAACTTTAACACTCCTTAGCAGCTTGCCAGCCAAATGGGATTATACTACCAGATGTCCTGGCAGAAATGTGTGTGGCTCCGCAAGATCATAAATCCAAACAACGTATGGCAACTCTGCGTGTATAATACTACTGTTAGCAATGCAGAATTTCAGTGTGGAAAGCTCTGGTGATGAGGAAGATTAATAAGGACAAAACCTTTCCAGACTTCACTTTAAAGCCTTAGGTAGGTAATAGCTGTGGATGGCAGTGGTATGTTAATAGGGAAAGGAGGAATATAGTGATGCCTGTGCTTTATCAGCAGCAGTAAGCCTTGATTGCTTGTAGTTGTCTTCTCCCATCATGTCTTGACCTTTCAGCAGGCAGAACTGTAGTCCAGCTGCTCTGAGGCTGATCTCTCTGTTGGTATTTAAGAAGACTTTGAGGGGGAGCTGTCAAAGACCTGGTAAACTCAGGGCCTGAGTCAACAGAGTAGTCTTGTTCTGTAGTAGTTCAGAGTTGGCTTATGGTTTGTCTTGAGTATAAGTGGAGCTCTGTTGTCTTTGTCTTGGTAAATTCTTGTGTAATAGGAAGAACAGGGATGGTGGAGGCCTGGAGTGGAAATTTCCGTCTGGTGATACATTTGTTTTACTCTCATTTCTGTATTTCTTTTGTCATGTTTGCTAAATGGGGTACTAACTGAACCTGTTCTTTCAGCCTACATGTTAAATGTAAGTGCATGTGTCCATTCAGAGGATCTTGTCCTCACTAAAATGTGCAAACGACAGGAAAAAAAAATCAGCAACTGTTGAGGGTTTCCAGTTGTTTCTCCCTTTGTGGAAAAGTCACCAACTAGCATCCTGTGGTAAAGAAGTCATTCCTTCAATGAGGACTTAGAACTGGGCCCACCAAAGGGGTTGGGAGTATGTTTGTGTCAGTGGGTATGGTTTCACATTCATATTGACACAGAACTGTCAGCTAGTTCAACTGACGTGTTACAGAAGGGATTTTAAAGCAAATGGAAGAGAATATGGTGTCCACTGTTTCATTCTGTTGCTGCTAAAAAAAAATGGAGTTCCTAGGAAGCGTAAAAAAGAGCGAGTCAGCGAGTCAACTCCCTGGCTTTTTAAAGAATAGTATGAAGGTGAATAGCTAGAGGAAAAGAACAGAGAGGACTTGACCACAGCTAGTAAACTTTGCAAATTGCAATTAAACTTAAGTGACCAGGAAGTGGAAGCTCTAAAAATAAATAACGTTAAGTGCTATCTTTGCAGATTAATCTTGCTACCTAAGTGTGAAATCTCCCTCCTTCCTCCCATGCATTCTTGAAATGTTGAAGTTCCTTACCGCAGAATTCCAGGTGGCTCATTGCTGGCCACATCAGTCATTCTGAGCTCAAGCTGGTTTTGTCCTCAGAGTAGAAATACACACAGAAGAAATTTCAGTTGTTCACCCTTTTATTGGTTTTAGTAGTAATTTACCTTGATACTGCAATGCCTTGGAAAGCTTTGTGCAGACCACTTGTCGTCATTCAGCTTTCCTGGAAGATAGGTGTTCGTTGCTCTTGAAAAGCTCCATTCATGCAGTCTTCAAATACGTCTGTTCTAAATCAGCTAGCTTCCTTACACTTGTAATAAAGCTGTTCAGGGCTGCCTTATATTCTGTGATTTTAGCAATTGAAATCCCTCTGCTGTGGAGTAAGAGAGAGGGAACTCATGCCTAGATGATGCGTTGTGTCCCCTTTTGCAGACAGGGCAAAGCACCTCCAAGTGCCATTGGACTGCCGTAGCAGTAGTACAATAGTGGTAAAATTTGGGTCTGCAAGTGTGAAGCTGGCTTTAAATTTCAAGAGGCACCAAATCCTGATGCCCTAAAAACTGTCATGCTTCTTCTGATGGCTTGTGTTCCTTGCTGCTTATATGATCCAATGCTTACTGTTTACGTACCAGTTATTATTATAGTTTAAACCTTACTTTCACATCACCCTGAAGTAAAAGCGGGATGTTTTCTAGTTAAGTAACAGGGTTCCTGAAAAATCATATAGGGGAAAATAGTGGTTGCACAAGATGGAAATGCAGCATACCCATATACAAAGAAATTAACAGCCTACCAAACTTTTTGAAAGTCTTTCTTTCCTTACTGTCATGCTTCAATAGCTCTCCAAAACCTATGATGAGTAACAAAGACCTCTCCCTGCTGTGTCTATATTTTTGTTCACTGCTTTACATGCTATTTTCACATGTGCACATAGAAAATTAAGCTAACTGTTTTCAGGCTGTTGTCTCTGATGACCCTAGGGTTTATTCAACTACTTATGTCTCATTGTCTGAGATAAATTTCACCTAGGGCCAGCATCTGCTCAGTAATTTGTCACCTTTTCTTTTTCTTGCCCTTAAGCTGTTTTGACACCAGGGGCTTTGCAAGATCCATCTCAGGAAGCACCAGCAGCAATACAAAAAAGCACAAGGAAAACAATGTGATCTGAAGCTTAGTGAAAATAGAGTTGTGTAATATGGCACTGGTTAGTGGCTGGATGACAGCCATCCTTGATGACATAAATTTAGTGGTATGCGTAACTGCAATGAACAAAGGAGTTAATGAAAAACAAAACTGGGTATAAGAAGTGTTACTGTGTGTAAATACATACTAAAGTTGTTGCCATAAGCTTGTTATACAGAGTGAGTGTGCTGTGGTTTAGTCTCCTAATATTCCTTTTGGAGATTCATTTTCAGGTTCATTTTCTGGGTTGTTAAGTGGCAGTGAAACTGAGAAACATGTCCGGCAGTCAAATAATTACCCTGGTTGAAGACGCTCACAGCTTTTTACAGAGAAGAAAATTTCACCCAGATGATGAATAGAAATAACTCCTCCTTGTATAAAAGAAACACAATAATAGATTATATTGTTTCACTTCTGTTCTCTATTTTTAATTTGCAGTGTGATATGGAAAGGCAGGTTTCTCCCTCCAAGCTTTATAGGACTTATTAAAGAAATGGGAGGCTTTTTTAGTAATCATTAGCAGGGTATAGCTTGTGTTTTGCGTTTGAAGTGATTCATTCTAGATTTGATACTGCACTTTTTTTTTTTTGCACTGCAAAGAATTACCGTGTGCTGGCATTTCAGAAGTGAATATGGAACTCTTCCGTGTATCCTGCTTCCTTCTGCACTGCCTAAGTGTGCTGGTCTGGTAACAGGTGGAGTTGTGTCTTGAAAGTACATTAAGATGTGGTGATCTAGAGAGGGCCTTGAGAAGAAAGACCAGGTCTCGATGTTCTTTCAGTTTTTGGCATTTGTCCATGACTGATTTTGTGCAGGTTCTGTTCTGAACACCATTTCTCTGTAGTACAAAAGCTGATGGGCTAAAGACCCATTCCCCTATATTCAATTTTTCTGTACCTGGCTGTAGATGTACAGTTTTCTTCTGTCCAATTAAACTCAGTAGAAGCACTGTAAGTGCTTCCCTCTAGTCCTTGTATGTCGGTGTTTTCAGAGTTTCATCTGGCAGTCAGACCAGAGGCTTTTTTTTTCCAGACGTGGAAGAAGGTATGCTAGTAGGAACAGAACAGCTTAGATCAATATTACGAACATGGTCCTGTGATACATGCAATGGTTTTGTGATGCCATGGCTAACACACCTGCTTTCCTTTTAGCATGAGTTTGGGCAAACTTTAGTATATACTTAGCTATTTGGGACGCTGTTTTCGTCAAGTGCCAATCCTGCTGCTTGAAGCAGGGCTTTAAATGCTCACTTTAAATGCTCATTCTTCCCACCCTGTGTGCTGAGCAAAGGTTATCTCAGCAGTGCGCATGAGGCTGGCCTGTGGACCTGGTGTACTTGCTCTTCAGGGTATGGCCCAAAGCAGCCTTTGCAGAGACACGGGTGTATATGTGTGCATATGCCAAGAAACTGAGCTGTAATTTCCTCTGGAAAAGGTGGACCCAGCTTTTGCTCCTTTTGGTCCTCTGATACATTTGTCTTTGTCATTCAAAATGTTATCTTCATGCTTATTTTTAGTTTCTACCCTTTCTCTGTTGCACTTTTTTTACATTTTAATTGGTTAAATCAGGAGACTTGTGGCTGATTAATGTTTCCGCTCTGCAGCTGGATCATCTAGAACAGGCATCAACCTTTCCATGCCTCATATACTTCCAGTTCCTTTTCAAACAGACATGCACTGTTCCTGGACCTCCCTGTCTTTCCTCACCTACTGTCAGTTTCTGTTGTACCTCTCGCTGGATGCATTGTTGCTCCAGCTGTGCATTTGCATTTCATGATTTTGTTCATGTGGCCAGAAATTATGTATGAAACCTTCCTACATCAACAGTAAAGACAGTGGTACTCAGGTAACAGTTTTTGGCAGTAGATTCTCACCTGAATTGCATTAACAGTTTCAGTGCTGCTCCCTGGTGAATGAAGGTGTTCAACAAATACATAAGAAGATTGACTTCCATAGCTGGAATGTTTGATATTGAGGAGTGAAATAAGATTATGATAATTCTTTTATTTTTTTATTTTTTTTCCTAAATAGATGAACCCCCCTCTGAGACAGGCTGTTACAAGATCGTTCTTCCTACTCCTTTCTTTCCTGTACTTTATGGTTAAAAGAAAAGTCAGTTTTGATGTGCTCTGTCTGTTGTTCATCCCAACTGCTAATGGGTTTATTGTCATGATTTCCCTCTGTCATAGCAGATCAAGATTAGAGATAATTTGCTATCATTAGAGATAGTTAAAATTACTAAAGATCATTCGCTAACACTGATTGCATGTGGTTTCTTCTGAGGTATGCCTTGTTCTACTTCATTCATTTGCATAAAATATGATTGTGAACTGATGTCTTTATGATACACTTTTCAGAATAATGGCGGGGGGTGGTGAAGTTTGCACACTGTCATACCAGTTTGCTGGGAGAAGTTCCTTCACATTAAAAAACCCAGTAGGTTTATAGTTAAGTGGGGATTATGTTTTGAGCTTTGCATTTGCACTTCAATTCAACAGAAGTGTTGTGCTCTGCCCAAGACTGTGCATAGCTATAACCAGCATTTGTGGAGCTGGTGCATTTGCTAATCCCATGGGAAAGTGCCAAACTTGTCAGTTTTTATAAATTGCTGTCTTTATGACAGGAAACTGGGAAGGGAAGGGTCTTGAATCTGAATGGAACAGCAAGGAGAAAATAGAGACTTAAGGACAGATGTGTCCCCAAGTCTCTATTCTCTATGGTGGAAGCAACGCCCAGAGCAAGGGTCTTGCTGAAAGATTGGATGCAAGCCATGAGAACTCTGTAAGCATCCGGTAAATGTTTTGGCTGGGTGAGGAGAAGACCTCCTGGAGGACAATTAAAAACTAGCAAGCTTTTTTTTTGCTTTGTTTTGTTTCTGTTCAGTGCTTTCTAAACATAGCAACTATTTTTATATATTTGTTGGTGGTAATAAAAAGTATTCTTTTAACTGAACATGTCATCTGTTGAGAATGATTTGAGGATGAATAGCAAGCCATTGTCAACATGGTAGTGAGTCATAAATGGGGGTTCAGTCATGCTTGTAGCATCCGGCACCCTCTGGCAAGATTGGAATTCCTAGGCAGTTCCTAGATGGTCTATCCCTAAGCAACACAGACTGGCTTAAGAGCTCATAAAGTACCTCCTTTTCCAAGCATCCCTGACAGGACTGTGAGAAGGTGCATAAACCTTAGCTTTCATTGAGTTTGTATTCACACTCACAATTGACTTCATGATGTGAAATATCGTTTATTATGAGCTGGAGTATTGTGGTGTGTGTCTGAAGGTCTATTACTCATGCGAGCACTTTTGATTGCTCTTGCTTACTCTAGAAAGGTGATAGGTTAAAGGCCAAAAGCCCAGTACAAGATTTTTAACATGGTGCAAAAACCCAGTAGATCTACACAATCTGTCTAAACAAAATAGTTTTAAAATTCAAAACACTATAGAATGGAATTATTAAAATGCTCTGAAGATTACTTTGTCATTTTTGGTTTGTTGGTTTTGCTTTATACTTCTAGAACACAGCTCTGTTATAATCTGTATTTGGACTGTCCAGAGCAAATACTTTGTTCTGTGTGTGAAATACCTCGATGAAATGGGAAGGAGGAAGCTGGTTGATGGACATGACTTAATCCTTTGGCAAGGCATGTAAAGCTCAGATGTTTCCTATGCAGCAGATGCTTTAACTGGATGTTATGAATTGCTCTCGTAAAGCACACTTTCTAATGGATGTCACTCTTTTGTTTCCCCCTACTCTTTTGCAGCAAGTGACCGGCAGAAGTTTTGGTGAGAAAGATTTTCGTTCGGGTTTAGAAAACGGCATTCTTCTGTGTGAGTAAGTAACACTTCTAGTTCTGAGCCTTGAATACAATCTTGACTAGAGCTGAAATTAACTTTAGCTCGTATGTCCAGATGTTGGTTTCCTTTTGCGAGTTTTGACGTTGCGCACAGGTCTTTCACTGCAGCATCCTGTCAGTGCCAAAGCTATTGTTATGGTGAGGATTGAAATGTGGCTTAAAGAAAACAGGTTTTGCGAAGTGCTTCCCTCACTCCAACCCAGCTCCTTAGTTAAGTTATGTAAAGTAAAAATGATATTTGCTTTTTGGTTTCCTTTTATTTAAAGATGTTAACCACAGATTGGCAAATGGTGTTCCACACCTGCCTGTGGACGTCTCTGCTATAGTGAGGTGTTTTGGATCAACTCTAGGTCCAAACACTGTCAAGAGTTAGCCATCTGAACACCATCAATGCTCAGCTGCTTTTATAGCTCCTGGAGAAGTTAGGCATCCTCTAAATTTTACCTAAAGGTGTATTTGAATGATGTGTTTTGTGATTTTTGGACAAGAGACACAAGTTTGCTTTTGCACATTTCTCTCTGTGGTTTTAACAGCTAGTTTTTAGGCAGAGTCTTCCAAAAGCATGTTGTGGGCTTAGATACCAAAGCTGGTGACTTTTAAGAGCAATTTGGAAGTGTTCCCTAATGCCCATAGTTCTTTGAAAATCCCATGCAGGTCGTCGGGGGTTTTGAGAGAATCCACTGATCTGAATCACGTGTATGGACCAAATTCTTTGCCTGAATGTGCAGGGTTGTCACTGAAGTTGGTAAAAGCTGACTTTGCACACAAGATGGAAAAAGCCTGCGAAAAACTGAATGCATATTGAAATTTATAAATGAGATCTCCTGAGATGTTTAGCTGGATCATTGAAAATATTGGTTAAGTTTTATACTGTGAAAGGTACTGGAATTTGGAAACCGTTTTCAGCAGTAGAGTTGAGCTAACATCCTGTAACTCAACTCTAGGTAGCTTGCGATAGCTTCAAAACCTACTTGTGTAAATAGTGTTGTATATCGCACTGGTGTCATTAATCAGACAGCTTGAACTTTAGCTGTTAAAGGGCAAAAAAATATAAAGGAAAGGAAATTATATGATCTAGTTTGATTGTAGTTGCATGTCTTTGCTGAGGAGTGGCTTTGGGACGAGGGAAGTAGTTGTTATTGTTGATCCAAAGTTGTGTAAATCGGAAGCAGCATGTAGTTTACCCCTTTGTATTTAAGGGTTGCCTCTTGCACAAGATCTCTTCTGACTGGTCAAGGGAAGTGCAGTGTACTGAATCACTTCACAGTGCCCTTTAAAAGTTAAGGTTGAATTGCATTGCATGAAAAGTAAGGGATGTGTATTTCAAGATTAGATTGTAATCTTATCTGCAAGTAAGCAGTGGTAGTCTAATTTAAATGCTGTAAATCTTTAAGGTGGAAAGCTTAACTAACTAATGTTTTGCTAATGAAATGAATAAATATGTATTTCTTAGGAGGCTGAGAGCTCCAGTAATAAGCAGGTCAAGGGATAAAACTTGGTTATACTACTAAATTGTTCTGTGATGTTGGGCAAATTGCTTGTTCTCATTTACCATCTGTGGATCAATGCAAATCAGTTTGAAAGGATCTGCTTCCTCAACCTCAAATCTGAGAGGCCATCATGTTGGAATTGCATCCAGCTCCTGATAGCTGTGGTTAGTGGATAAAACTCTTAGGTTATAGAGCATTACCCAAGGAACTACCAATTTGGCCTTTAGGTTAGGCTTCGGATGATGAACAAATTATAAGGCCAACAATAAAGTGTTCCAAGACCCCTGTAAAATAAAGAACTCAACAGAAATTTGGGGTGTAACACTGAGAACTCTTAATGTATCTTCAAAAAGTGCAGGATTTGGCAAGTGAAGCACTGATAGTTACTTTTTTATCTGTCGCATAATGAAGAGATGCTAGTAAAGCTACTACAGGCAATATTGTTTTTCTAGCCAGAATTTTTCTGGCTTATCAGACATCTACCTGGGTACCTCATGAACAAATTCTAGTAGTATTCAAGCTTTATCTTGACCTCCTTCCAGTCTGCTGAGCTTTCATCGCAGCTGACCTCACCAAATAGATGAAAACCTGGTCTCAAAGTCTCTGATAAGCTGCAGAGGACAAGAAAGAAATTGTAGCTCTCTTAGGTTTCTGAAGATGGAAGAATTAATTGCTTCTGGTCTGGTTTATCTGATTTATCTGTTGAAATTTTAGGGAAGATCTAAACTTGCCTCAGTTTATCTCCATAGGACAGTAGTCTGTGCTAGTGCCATTAACTGGCAGCTCGTATCCAGACAGTTGTGTGGGTGATGTGAGTGTGAAGTGCTCCCTACTTCCACATGGCAGTTTCAGTGTTTTCCTTGCCTGTTGGTTTTTTTTGGTGAGGGCTTCAAAGCTTGAACTGTTGGAATGGACATGTTATGAACCACCAGCCTGACTAGTGGAGCAGCCCTGCATGAGTGTGCTAGCCACAGACACCCACAAGCCTTGTACCTGCCTCCCTGGTAGTGCCTTTGCTGTGGCTGGCATCTCAGTCTGACTTCATGACACTTTTTATAGCTTGTTGCACTCAACTCAGGAGCTGAGAAGCATACTTAAACAATGCAGGGTGCTCTGAAGTGGCAAGCTGACAGATGAGAGTAACACAAACCCTTCCTTCTTTCTGGATGTTTGAAAGCCCACTTGTGTAGTTGCCCTGACACCCAGCTGTGCTGAGAGGCCAATGACTATAACTTGTGTTTGTCTGAAATGAGTTCATGGTTTTTTAGCATAGATCTCTGACATCAGTCCAGATGGTGATTTCAGTAAGTGACATAACAGCTAGGCAGAGGGAATTCTTGTTCTATTCTTGCTTTGTGTATTAAATTCTCATATGCAAATGCTGAGGAGTTTCCTGGCTACGCTTCTGCATGGGTGGGCAACTATGCCCTTCTGGGGTCATGGTAGAAAACTATATGAGGGAGGAATACAACACCAGTAGCAGGAAATATCACTAGAAATCCCCAATTTCCGCTCCAGCACATTCTGTGTTCTGTGGGGCTTTGTTTTGTTTTGTTTTGTTTTCTTGTTACATAGCTTTAACATTTAGGTTTGACCCAGATATTATGAGAAGCTAGAGGATTAACCAGGAATAAATTAGATTTGGTTGTTGCAGCGCTTAGGTGTTCCTATTCTATGGATTCAGGCATCTGAATGAAGGTTGACTGCAAAAGAAAAAGTATATGCTGTTTCTATCCACTCGCCCCCTGATTTGAGTAGTTCTGAAACAGCAGATAAGGAAGCTGAAGTTGTGTTTATTTCTAACCATGCAACAATTGCTATTAATAAGTTTAAAAATTACTACATGACGACAAAAATGCATACATCTTCCTGCAACCTTGCCCCATTGTTACTGCTCTAATATTCTTGCAAGTGTGTTTTTAAGTGAGCAGTTCCTTTCCATTCTCCTTGACATCCACCTCCCCTTGCCCAGCTCTGCTACTGCAGGATTACTTCTCTCATGCTGGTCTTTGATATGACTACCCAAGTCATATCAAAGGGTTAATAATATATCCGATGTGTCTGTAAGCATTTCTGACATGCAATTGGGATCATATTTTCTCTCAAGCTTTCTCTGGAATCAACCCGTATTAGGATTCCAAGAATCCTGAGAGTTTGTATCAGTGGTAATGAGGTTCTAATGTCAGGAATAGGACTAAACCATAAGGAAGAGTAACAACAACAGCAACAACTGGGACATGTATCCTGGGCAAAGGATCTTAAATAACAAACTGAACTCAGATTTAGATATCAATAGAAATGATTTGACTTTGCAGTGGAGTCCAACAGTGTCACGATTGTGTGTAATACCTTGGGTACTGTATGTAGAACAGTTTAGCTCTGTGTCTGTTTTATAGATGTATATAAATCAACTTATAGCAGTAAACGCAGGCATAATAAATCTTTTATTTTTCTGAAGCATGAAAGTTTTAATGAATATTTAGCTGCATACCTTGAGAAGTCATGGCATAAACATATAAAAGAGAAAGAGGAATTACTGTATGTGGTTAAAGATGGATGCCACTTGCATATACAGTTCTGTATACCAACTTATGAGCATTTTCCCAAACTTTTCTTTGTTTCTTAGGGACACTTATTTTGTGTATTAGCACATGGTGTTTTGTAGCTTAGTTAGATATGCAGAAACTATATGTATTTTTTGAAACCAGGATTCTTTGACTCTTTTTTTGGGTTTTTTTGAAAGAGCAGATATGAAGGTATTTTACTGCTTTTAAGTAATCTTGGTAAAATCGGGCTTGTACAGTGAATTAAGGGCAAAGTTTTGTACTTTTTCTCATGTAGGACAATATCTAGGAAAGGCAGTTCCCTTCAGCTGTGCATGTTAGGAATATATGCTTTTAAAAACTACAAGAAAGTATTTAGATTTTACTTTTAAATAAAAGAAAAAAGCAAGAAGTTAGTCATGTACATAGATTGATAGTATTTTTTAAAAAATTAAGTGAGGCTATAAATCTGAGTGAGCTGAAAGTGGCTGTGATCAAGAGTTACTTAAGGAATTTTATAATTTATTCTGTCATGAGAATAATTTTCTTCTATAAATAAGAAATCTCCTTAGCTTGTGTTCTCCATGTCACTGGTGATGAATGAGCTGCTTTTTCTCAGAGAGCAGAGTTTCTTTGGGCTTGCATCATGGTTCTAGTACATCTGACCAAGCTTTGGGCTGACCTGAATGGTGTTTTCAGCAGGCTTGGATATGTGCCAGATCAGTGCAAGTGTAATGCTATGCAGTAGTAAAACATTGTCTTCTGAGTCAGTGGTACTGTAACCTATGGAGAACAGTTTTCACTGTATATATCATGTTTCAGTTGTTTGGTTGTTCAAAAATCAGGTTTTTCTTGCAAATTAATGCCACTTATGTAAAATTGCCATGCCACTTATGGAGACTTGGCAGGGGAAAACGAATACTCAGTCATCTTTGTGGATTGTAGGATTTTGCAGATATGTTATTCTACTTGTCTGTCAGTCGCACAGGCCTGGCATCAGTTCAGCACTTGGCTGTATAGTGTACAGTGCAGAGATTCTTGTCTTGCCAGATATCTCACTGGAGAAGTTAGTGGATGCCCAGGCCTTTTGCTTAATTAAGCTTTTACTTGAATTTCTTGTTCCTGGAAACTAAGAAGGTATTTGAGTTTCATAGGCATACTTGAAGTTTTGAATGTGACCCATGCCTTGAGGTGAGAAAGGATTGGTGTTCTGTGTTTTTCAGGCACTGCATTGTAAAGCCAAAACATTATCAGCATCATGGATTTGGCATGTCTCCAGTTTAGAGGAATGGATCCCAAGGCTCATTAAGCATTAAGATTTAGGTTCATGTGAGGACATCTGAAACAGTTTTATATGAATCCGAAGTTTTTAATCTTTAAGTTTTATTGCTATGTTATGATGAAAAGCTGTTCATTAGTACGGTTTAGGTGAGGGGTCAGAGGTGTAACATAAACCATAATAGCTCAGCTGTGTGCATGAGAAGAGGAGAATAGCATTGTGGGGCATGCTTGAGTACAGGCAGAATGGCCTGTCTTTGTATTTATGTTAAAATAATATGCATCTCAGCAGACTAAATAGTAGAGTTTTTTCAGTGGAGCTTGGTTAATTGACAGGTCAAGAGACTGTGGAACACTGACCTATTCAAATGGAGTGCTGCTCAAGTGCAAAGCAAGGTAATCCTGTGAGAGGTTTCAGCTTTCCAAAAGCGTGTTATATTGGCTATGTATTTTGGACAATTACCCATGACCACTGCTACTCAGTGTAAAACTGTGTGTGAATTGCAAATCCATAGGTGCATAGGACGCTCTTCATGTCAGTTATTACAGTGGTAGGTTCTGTATCAATAGCTTCAAAAGCTATTTATACACAGTCTTTCTGGTTGCTTTTCTTGAGCTGTTCTGCAAGGCCTCTGTGTTCTTCATATTTTTCGTCTTTGGCAGAGCAAGACCCATGCTGTTCTGCGTTTGGCATACTCATTTTCTCAGTGCTACATATTTGCATAGTTTTTTATTCACCTTTTACTTATAAGCCCTTTGTAGGACACAGTTATGTCCTCCTTGTTAGAAAAACACCTTGTTCATCTGATCCTAAATAAATAATGTCAGGGGCATCATTAGCAAGCCCTGAAGAATGTTTTCCCAAAAATGTTTTTGTGACCTCTGTATTTTGAAAATTCTTTACCACTTCCTTTGCAACAAAATATTTTGAAGTTTCATTGTCTGCTGTTTCAGTGTGATTTGTTCATCTTTAAGACTAGTAGTGGATTTTTCTCTCCTTTGCAATATTTGGGGGCATTTTGGAGCTGGCACCAGAGCATGAGTTTAAAATATGTGGATGCTGGAACTGTCTAGGCTAATAATTATCAAGTGCTGAAAGGCTGCTTGTAAGAATGTGAATCTGTAAAACTTAATTTAAAAAGGGAAATGTCTCCATTAAGGTTTACTGTGGATAGAATTTCCTGAACTCTCAAATATGAAATGCCCTTTCGCTTTAAGATCAGGTCATTAGCCAGCTTTTCTTTTCAGGAATACGATCTGTTATTTGAGCAAAGAGCTCTGTTGGATACCCATCCCTCCAGCCTGGATTGATCTGTGAGCACACATCACTTCACCCTTTCTTTTTTTCCATTCTGAAGCTTACTTTCTGAAAGTGCTTCTCTTCCATTTCCTCTTAGAAACAAGGGCTTTTTGGAGGCTGGGTTTTAGCAGCCCTACTCAGAGTATTTTCTTAACTGACGCTTTCTCGCAAGAATTTCGTGGGCAGTTGTCTTGGTGCTTTTCCTTAGATCTTTTATCAGCTGTTGTCTGAAATGCCTTCTTTTCCTGGCAAAAGTTTTTCAAATTCTTAACTGGTGATAAATAACCCCAGGAAAGTCTAATAAGTTATTCACACAGCACTAGTACTGATTTCAGCTTGTCTGCCCTGCTGTGGAGATACCTTATCTCTTCGAATGCCAAGCCTTGGGGACAGCACCAAATAGAGCACTTGATTCTTCCCATACCTACCAGAGCTGGTTTTTATCGAGGGAAGGAAATGACCTAGCTTCTCCCTGTGAGTGGGGATGGAGCAGCTTTTCACTTGCATTTTGTCCTGTCGTTTCCATAAGGTAAGGCAGCTGTAAGGTTTTAGCTTCTATGCAGTGTCTTACTGTGCTTCTTTTAACAGCTGACTACAGAAGAATCCAAGACAGCACCTGGTGCAGGGGAAAGGCAGGATGGCTCTGTAGATGTTGGACTGAAATTGACAGGAGGACTTTGGGAAGTGAAGAACAGAATGCTGTCCTGAGTCAGGACAGGTGCATACATACTAGGGGTGGTGGGCAGAAATCCCAGCAGAGAGTGTTTGAAGGGTCTGGAGAATAGTTCAGGTCTTGTACAGAGACTCAAGTGTTATCGATGGAGCCTAAAGAGGCTTTATTTTATCCTGGCTTGGATAATTGTCTTTTGGGTGTTTGGTATTGTTGATTTGTTGGTTTGTTGGTTTCGGGTTTTTTTTTTCCTTCATCATATTTTGATTTAAGTTCCTCTAAGAATTATTCTTTCTGTATTTCTTTTTGTCATGTCTTTGCTTCTTTTACTGTTAAAAAGTTCCTTGAGATTTCATAATCATTTCTCACCTCTGGTCATGGCAGTGAAACTCTGGTAATATCAGATACCCAAAAGGCTCGATTGAACTATTAGTCTCTATATTTCTGTTCTTTCTTTTTTCCTCCCTGTGTCATTTTACTTCTTGTGTAAGTAACTGTTAATACTCCAGAATGATTTTTGTGAGAAGCAAGTTGGCTGAAGGCTAAAGTTTCCCCAAGTCCTCCCTAAGTTTGTTTTGCCAGTCATCTCTAAAATGTCTGCTGGTCACCAAACTTCAGCTACCAAAAAAATTCAAGCTTGAGGTATGTTCCTACGTCTCCTTTTGAAAACGGTATGGAAGGACATTGTTTTATGGTTTATTTCAACCAAAATGAGACCTTAAATTAGCAGTATCTTACTGAAGGGAAAGGGAAAAGGATAAAATAATGGAAGATTTAAGGTCATACCGTTTTGCTATCTCTCAGGACTGCTTAGTTGGACTTATTCCATTACCATCTAACACGGTCATAGAAACTATTGAATTCTAGTAAACGACCATCTGTTAATTGAACATCCAAACCAACTTCATTCCAAGCTTGGATATAGTATTGTGCAATTGGCTCAGCCGTTTCTCCACCTTCCATAGAGGCGAAGTTAATTTGTAATGGTTCACCATCTGGATCTTCACGAATACCATCGTTATCAGTATCTACATAGCCAGCATCATCTAATAATTGGTTGGCTTTATCTGCATCATAGTAGTAACCAGGTACTTCTTCGGTTGTTGCCCCAAAACTACCAAATACTGGTGGGATAACGGTGTTGGCATTTGAACGTAAGCCGTTGTAGAAACGTTGTGCTACAGCGTCGTTATCAATGGCATATCCCATAGCTTGACGAAGGGATTTATCCGCCATTTTGGCATCTTCATCATAAACAACTTCACCGGCTT
>JANHGB010053264.1:0-29249 GCA_026283785.1 Coracopsis vasa
GCCCCTCCCGCTGCCGGGGCTGCGCGGGCTGCTTTGCCTCGCCTCGCTTCTCCGCGGAGCCTCCGCGTCCCCCCGCGCAGCTCGCCTCACATCGTGGCGGCCGCGGCCGCCGCTGTCATCCGCCTCTGCGTGCGTGTGTGTGTGTGTGCGCGCTTGTGCCGGTCCCCTCCCGCCGCCGCAATGCACCGACTAGCTGCGCAGCACCATCCGCCGCGGCCGCCCCGGCGCCGCGCCGCCCCTCGCGGAGGGAGCCAAGGGGACCACTGCTGTGCTGAAACCCCTACCTAGCGCCAGGGCACAGCCAGACAATCCCCACCACACACTGTTACCTGAGGCCTGGGCACAGCCCGGAGCCGTCGAGGGGCTGGTGTGCACTCTGGACCGCATGAAAGGCTGTCACGTCGGACTAGCCTCCCTCACATACCCTGGTCCCCTCCATGCCCCACGCCTGATGGCATCGTGGCTGAAATCATCACATTAAGGTGCCATCAGGGCTTGATCGTTCCTGATCCTGAAGTTGTTCTTAGGGCCAACTAAGTGAACGCTTTCAGCATCAGGATGATGACACCGGGAATGAGTTGTGAGCAAGAGACCCAAGTTTGAAACTCTGCTGTAATACACAGCTAAGGCTTTATACAATAGTTCTCTTCCTGGTGATAGGAGCCAGGCAGCTGAACATGAATTTTGGTGGATCGCTGGTTGTGGTTCCATGGGTGTCTAAACTTTCTCTGTTCACTTCAGCATTAGGTGCCTGCATCGGTTTGTTGATGGCCCCTTGGTCTAAAGAAATCCCCTTACTGCAAGCCTATGCACCTATATATGGAGTTTCAAAACTTGTTGCAGGATCTCATGCACCTAGTGAGCACTCCTGAAGACCTCTTTGTGAATGCAGTTTCTCCACCACCCCCCCTGCAGCAGGTTAAGAAGTTCCAGGACCTTTCTGACTTATGGTAGAGATTATCACCACCACCTCCTTGTGCTGTGGATTTGTTGTGATCCGAGTTCATTGATAGTCCTTAATTTCACCATATGCATTTATTTCATCCACAATATGTGTTTATTTCATGTTGGGCTATGTATTCAGTGCATTGTGTTTAGAGGAAGCAAAAAGCATTGGAAATGTCTTAGCTATGATGAGTAATGGGGTAGAACCATTTTTGTTCACACTAAGAAAGTGAGATAGAGGACTGGGTAAAGCTTTCCTATTTCTTTGTACTTTGTATGTAATACTTTGGGGGATTTTCTGTCTAGGCTGTAAGACATGTGCAGACGAAGTATTTTTTAGAGCCTGTTTCTGAGAATTTTTCGTCTAAGCCTGTTATAAATGAAGCAGTAAACAAACTCAGGTTAGAAGCAGAGGAGGAGGAGTACCAGCCATAGGGAAGCTCCAGTAGCTTCATTATCTCCAGAAGTTCAAACAGATTTTATCAGAAGTGAAGTCTGATGCCTCAAACACTTCTTACATTGCTCCTAAAGTATGTTTTGGACACAGATTCATACCTCAAATACTGCTCACATGTATTGTTTGTGTGACTGACTGTGCAGAGAGAAGCAGTGTGTAGCATAAGGACCATGAAGCACATGTGTATGTTCTAGCATTTTTCAAGAGGAATAGAAACTAGACATGTATTTACTCCAAATAGTCTCCCCACATCAACTTTCCATTGCAGTGAGCACAGAACATTCCTCTGCCTTCACAAAAACAGCTTTCCTTACAATATGGGAATGCTTGTGTTTGACTACATAATGAACAAATTGTTTTTCCCTTGCGTATTAGAATTAGAGTTCCTAAACAAATGATGGGAAGACCACATTCTACCCTCATAGAAAGAAGGGCAGACCAATGTTGAGGCTTTGGATCAAACCAGCACTTCTGAGGACACAGTACTACGTTACTAAGCTGTTTTTTAATGGCCAGTATTTTCCTTAACCCCCCCACCTCTCTGTCTCAAGGCTATTTTAAATTTCATCAAAATTGCTTTTGATAGTTGTTTATATAAATAAATATAAACTAGAAAGCCACTTTCTCCTCCCATAATCCCACTATTCCCCCCCCCTTCTTCAAGACAAAGATGACAGAAATTCAAAACACACTTGAGTTTCAAAATGTAAAATGTGGCAACGTATTCAATGATGCAGCAATTTAGTTCAGTTTAAAATTGATAGGGTTTGATTTACCAGCTATAATAAATGAAGAACTGTATAGAGGGTGTTTACAGTAACAAGAAATATTTATAAATAACTACAGATTAAGATTTATGCATAATCTTCAAAATTTCCAAACCATGAAATTACATTAAAAAGAGACCAACAAAAACCCACCCCAGCCTTTTGGATGAGTCTCTTTCAGACCTCGTGTGTTTTGCGCACATTTCTGCTCATTAAACCAATTTTAATTTCAGGTGTTAATGCCCAACCTTGGCCCACCTGCTCCATTCTTCCTAGAGGGGTCTGGGAGATGATATTTTTTCCAATCACTTGATTGTTAACTTCGTTTGTTTTCCTAGATGGAGGGATCTTTGCATTTTCCTGAGAGATTCTCTATCAACTCAATAGCACTTAATGGGTTTAAAAGGTCTGTTTTATCCACTGGGTTGCTTTGGATAGCAAGGCAGTGATCAACCCAGCAGGATGCCTTCTCAACTGATCAAGTAAAAACCAATCGTCTATGACCGCATGTCTCTGAACTTAAGCTGTGACTGAAGTTCTGGAAAAAGATGTGCTTGAAGAGCTCTCACACAGGCTACCTCACCCCATACCAGTCCCTCAGCAGCAAGGTCAAATCCACCCCTCCCTTCAGTAGAAGCCCATAAGGATGTCAGAAATGGAATTTCTGAAACAGAGGGGCTGGCCAACAGAGGCCCTTTGCATATGTGAAACATAGAGTGGATTAAGCATTTCAGAATTTAAAGTTATGGTTTAAGCAAAAAATCTAGTGGTCCTAGATTTAGGTACAAAAGAGAAAATGAACTTTGTGTATATACTGTATCTTCTTGTCCCAGAACAGGTCAATGAGAAGAAACCATGTGTGAAGTCTTGGCCAAGACTTGCTGCAAACTGGCTACTGTAGAAATAATGTAAATACTGCATGCTTTCTTATTGCTTGCAGTTGAAGAAAAAATAATACACTTTATTCTCTTGACAAGCAATGGAACATTATGAATGTGCAGTGTACATCAAGAGCTCCTCCCCTGACTGCAGAGTGTAATTGCACTGCTTAGACACATGTTCACCCTAAACAATTTCTGATCAAAACTGCCAGGGAGTTCATTGGACTGCAGCTTGGACCACTTGAAAAGACTGGGTCTGATGAAGAATCCACTGTATTTTCTTGGTCATAGAAATAACAGAGTGCTTTTCCTCTTTTAAGGCAAAGAGGAACAGTGAACTAAAAGCAAAACCCCTTCAATTTGAAAAGGACTACATGGGGACGTAGAGATATTAGTAATCAAATTAATTTATTCCTTCATAAGCAGATGAAGGCCCTTAGACATCCATCATCAAAACAGAAAGCACAGAACCAGTACATTGAAAAATGACTACACTTCATACTGGCATTTATAATTTTGCAATTCCTGTTCTAGTATTATTTCTAGTTCTGGATGGTGACTTCAGGTACTTAATTGTAAGGATATAGGAGGAAAATATACCTTACAGAGAAATAAAGTAATCAATAATGTACCTGAAAATTTTCAGTTACTATTTCTACAAGTTGCATGGTATTCAAAGTATTCTAATGTAATTATTTTATTCTTCTAACTCTTGGGTATTACTCGATCATATTTTAATAATCAGGGTGATTCTTCTGAATTGTCTAGGATCTTACTTCATTTGCGTGCATTAAAAAGTACAAAGAAGTAAGCTTTTTGCCTTTTGGGTTTTTTTGGAAGAAGCAGTCCAGCAAGTTTGGCTTTTGCTTGTATATTCTAAAGCTTGTCATTAAATTGAAAAGAACAGATTAAATATGAGAAAATACAGAAATTCCAGAAATGCCCAGGATGTTCTGCAGTACTGAAGTTCCAAATTTCTATGAGTGTCAGGTCTGGAACCACTATTTGGGCTTTTAAATTTTGCCTTCCTCATCTAACAAATACAGATCATGGAAGTACTTGGCCTCCATGTTGCAGTTTGTAACATACAAAGTGTATATGAACAATACACTCCCTGATGAATTGTTACTTATTCAATAATGACATATTTTACATATACATATTTTAACTTATACAATATTGCAACCTATAACTGCAAGCTGCACTTGCATTTATCTCTACAGCTTTGTAGCATTTTGACTTTTGAAATTTTACTTGCAATCTGATGTCTCCTCCATCACAGCATTGTTATAATAAAAATTAATAGGCCAAGGTAGTCTTCTAAAATTAAACTCTGATCTGAAAGGTACAGTTGAACATTTGGGGATCTCTCTTCAGATGCTGACAGGGAGACATGTGAGCGGATGTAGAGAGAATCTGGATATATGGTTCACATATGGGCCTAACAAGAGCAATCTCTTCATATAAAGACACTATTTCTCATGCTAAGTCTACCTTGTTTTCTAATGTCAGCTGAAAGGAATGTTGGAATCTGGGACAGTTTTCCGCATCAGAGTCTGTTACTTAACTGCCTGATGTCAGAATTACTGCCTCTTTCATAGGACCTTTGTAGTTTAGGTTTTTTGTTTTGTTGTTGGTTTGTTTTTTTTAAGGGCTGGGTTGTTTATTTAGAACTATGAATGACACACCATCTTAGGAAATCTTATTCTCTTGCTTATTCTTCCACCCAAAGCACCATGAAATTACTAAGGTACCCCAACTCATGAAGGATTTTGCTTGCAATCTTGCATTAGAACCATGAGGTTACCACTGATTCAACTTTACAAAAGAAAGTTGGTATTTGGGATTGCCAAGTACTGATGGTTTTGAGCTCAAGTCCTTCATCAGAGTCTAGATCCAAAGACACAGGTCCCAGGCTCAATGCTGCACTAGCTGTCATTTTGGGCTTCCTTTTGTAGAGCAGAGAGTCCAATATGTCAGCACAAGACAAAAGCAATGAGTAGGAAGAAGTGGAAAACAAATTTTGGTTGCTAAGTTAGCCTGTCATGTAGTAAAAGTTCGTGTGAAGCCACATACCATATGACCCAAAGGCTCAGTTTGCTCAGAAAGCTAATTTAGTTAAGAAAAAAAAAAAAAAGAAAAAAAGAGAGAAGTGCAGTAGAAAGGAAATCCAGTTGCAAACATGTAAAACGTGCAGAAGGTAGGACTTATACCATGGCTTACTGTGGGAAAATCTATGACTTTACCTTAACTAGTGTATAGCCATGCCCAAAGCACAAAATTTTGCTTGGACAGGTCTGGAAGAAAAGTGCCAACATTCACTAATGCCTACCACTCATAACATGCAGAACATTAAGAAAGTACAGTACAGCATTATTTCCACACAGCACACAGATGACCTAAAACCAGCAATGCCAGGATCTGTACCACAGTATGGGTAAAAATGCAACATTTGAATTAGAACTGCCATAGTTCAAACCAAGATGCTCAGACGCCACTGATAGCTGCCAGAACAAAAAGCATTCAGAGGACCAGGAAATGATCAGAATTCATGTCTTATGGCTTTAATAATTGAAGAAAACCAAACACAGTAGCACCTCCAAGCTGTGCAATCCTAAATAACAGCATTGACTGAGAAAAAAAGCACTGGAATAAGGAACAAAACATGCAAACATGAGAGATGCTGTCTAAGCTTACCTTAACTCAGGGAAAATCCTCAGCCAAGCAGGTTCAAGGCAAAAGTTGCCTCAGAGCTGCTGAATTATTTTGAAGCTAAGTCATTACAGCAACAAAGGGGCTTAATGGGTTGCAGCTACCCATGAGTCACAGGGTTCACAGACAGGTCTTCATTTAGCTCCCCACACCCAAAAGAAATGAAAATTTCTTTTTAATTCAGGGTCCTAATTAGGATGGTAATTGGAAGAAATCCCAAACCATCACGCTTGATGATAACAACCTATGTGTTTACACCCAGACTCTTTTGTAGCATATTGTGGGGAGAAAACGATGACTTAAAGTACACTAAACAAATTACCTTACCTAGTTGGGGTCTGAACTTGGTTCCAAGTTTTGAAGAAGTCCAGGCCTTTTGAGGGAACTCAGCCAGCAAATTCAGGCAAAGATTTCTTCAAAGGATAAAGAGGCTTGATTTTTTTGCCCGTTTTTGTCTTCCTCTTTTCTTTTTAAATAAAAGCAACATCTCTGATTTGTGAGCACAGAGATTTGAAAGGAAGGGAGGAAACACCATTACAAATAGCAAGCAAAGCTTTCAGCTTATGAATCTACTATTTCATCCATGAAATATCCAGGTTGCCTTCATCATCATTTCCAAAACACCACATTATATAAGGCAACAATGGAATACTAGGCTGGTCTGTTTCCCATATTTTTAGTTGGCACAGCTGGAAACTGAACACAGGCTATCGCCCCAGGATGAGTGAATAATTTAACTCCAATGCAATTTTGCACAAAATTACTTTCACAACTAGGGAGAAAAAAAAAAAAAGCAAGCATGGCTAGTCAGGCTCCTTGTTAAAGAATGTGATTTGTTTTTCCCTAACTAAACTAGTATCAACCACAAAGTTTAGTTCACACCATTACTATTAAATAAGCAAGGTATAAATCTTGACATCAAAACACCAAGCTTTTCTGTGCTGAGTTAACTGCCCCTGCACAAGTGTCAAGTACAAACCATATGCATTACATCTCCAACAGTACTGCACTGGCTTGGGTGAAATCTCTGCTCAGGAGTAAAATTTATGCTAAAGTAGATGCAAGACAAAATCCCCAAATTGTACACCAATATTTAGAAGAGGTCTGTTGCATGTGGAACTGGTTTTGATCTTCAGATCATAAACTCCTGGAGGCACAGATCTTCTTTAATTACATGACTACAAAGCACCATGTGTTTCCATTATGCTATTTAAATAATAGATTTAATTTGAATTTACATTTGTTGATGTAAACATTACTGGCTGTAATATTACCCTCCAATCTGATGCAGAAAGTCACTGAAGTATTAGGAAAAAATTCCTTCCCATAAAGATTACAAAGGAAAGAATCCCAAATGTGCTACTTGAAAATATGAATAGAAATTAGCTTAATAGGAGAATAGATTGTAGTGGAACAGAATTTTTAAGATGATATTTTCACATAACTAACACTAACATCTCAGGTAGCCCTCATTTTCAATTCTGCCCTACAGTTATCTGTTGTGTTTAAGACCTTTTCAGCAACTAAAGTTCTACTGATTATTAAATGGAAGTAAAGTAACATGAGAAGGATCACTCATTTATCTTGCAACACAGCTTTAAGAGAATTGGAACTGGGATTCTGCTAATGATTTTAACTATCAGGAGTCTAATCAGTTCTGCTTTTACCAAAATTAATTTACCTCTGCTTTTGCATATATAGTCCCTGTTGTTTAAAACTTTGTTTGAGGTAGCTTCTGTACATCAGGTTGGGCTCAAATGGAGCAGAGTGGTGGTGTGTCCAGAAACAATTCAGAGAACTGTAGTTCAGAGGAAAACATTTTAACACAATATAAGATAAGCTTTGCACATGCACTACTAATAGAAAAAGCCCACCCTGGACTACTGCTGAATGAAAGGGAATTTATTTTTGTTTTAGAGATGACCTGCAAGCTCTTATAATAATTGCTGTAATTTCTCTGTTTGGGAAAAGGTAGGCAAAAAGAAAAAAAAAAATATGTACCACATACGTGGAACGTATTGTTCAGTTCATGTCATGTTGCTATTAAAAAAATTATTTTAAATAACGGACCTTGCAAACTATATCTAGTCAGAACATCTAAACATTAATAATAACAACAACAAAGTCTAACATTTACCAACATAGAGGCAGTTACAAGTGGGAGAAGACAGCTAATACAGAGTTGAAAGGTAATAAAATTTCATAGAGATTGTATTAGCTCTTGGGTTTGATCATATTAACTCATAAGCAAGTGAGCAAACAAGTTGCATGGAAAATTTTGAACAAGCAGAGATTTTTGTTCACTGTGTAGATTCAAAATATTTTCCCCTCCGGAGATCCAGAAATTTTCTGACCATTTTTATCAGAAAACACTCATTCCATATGCAGAGATGGAATACCTAAAATTAATTTAAACCAATAAAAGCATGAAAAAGTTAAAGGGAAAGGAACAGAAACAGCACTGTAAGAAGACTTTTTCTTCTTTTGTCTCTAGTATTTTCTTCCATATTACTAGATTATAATATTTTTGGGGTCCTTACTTTAACCTGCAGAAGGAAAGAGTGGAAATACAGGGCCTTGTCTGATCTAAAAACACATAGGCAGAAAAAAAAAAATAATCCTGGACATAAGTAAAAAGATGATGGCCAGATAGGAAGAAACAAGTATTTGAAGTGCTAGGTTTGACAAAAGGAAGTCTCCTTATTAGGTCCAGATCACCATTAACAGCCCCAGCAGTGGGAGCATAATCAACACGGTATGTGAAGAATCACCTGGAATTCACATAGTCCTGGATTGTTGATCTCATCATCAACAAATGCACATGCTCATGGTAAGGTGCTCTGGACTGCAAAAATAAAGTGTAATAATGTATAAAAAGCATAAGATTGACAGCTTCCTTAATACATTGCACATGGGAAAGACAACCACTTTAACTTGTTTTGCTCTTTTTGTTCACTCCTCCAACCCTAATTCTCATTTGTGCCAACCCTGTAAGAGGGTAAAACTCTTTGTAAAAATTGAGTTTTCTTTAGATATTTGCAGCTTTGGAACCACGTTTGGAAAAAATGCATTGGACCTGTCAAGTCTGTTATGCATGAAGACAGGGGCTCCCATGTGAATTTACTGCAGCTACCTAAATGATTCTAACAGAGGCTAGCCATTTCCAATATGTAACACAGCACAAAAGTAAATGTCTTATTTTGGAGGGGAGGGGGGAAAGCTTATTAAATTTCTTGAAACATTAAGTTGGTACATGCACGTGTTCCATCAGATGTTAAACATTCTCCTTTTACTGCAAGACTCATACAGTTGTTTATGAAACTGGGTGACCAAACCACAGGCACTATTATAAAAAGTCAGGCTCAGGCATTAGTAGGACTTTCAAGAATATCACAATATATTTACCAGAAAACCAGTTGTTCCAAGATGGTCAAGTACCTGAGTGTTTACTGCAATACTTTGGTAAGTGTTCAGACAAGTCTATACAACTACTCTTTCAGTCAAGGCCAGAGGGACGCAAAGGGGGAGATGCCTTTACATATGGTGGAGACCTTGAAGAATTTGGTTTCCTTTAAACACAATGGCATCTTTCTTCCTTTAAACTGATACATGTGGGTACATTTCTGTACTATTCTTGTGCAGTAGCTGTTACCAGCTCCTGAATTAGTTACAGGAGGACTAAATAACATTCTGTCTCCCAGATTATAATATCTTTATTTATATTCATATTACGGAACAAAACTAAAATAATAAATCACAACCTTTGGATATATTTCAAATCATTGTCTATAAAGAGAGAGAAATTCTAACATTCCTGCAAATGTGGAGTAATGTGGTCTTGGTTCTTGCCACAGAGTATTGACTTTACATATATTTAGAGGAAAATCACTGTGTAAGCTTTGCAGGTAGCAGTACCTTTCTTACAAAAGGCTTTGTTTCTTTTGATACAGCTTGAAAACAATCCTGTAAATACTGAAGAAGCTAATGATTAACATCCTTTTTTTCCTCTTCTCTACGTCAATACAGAACACCAAAATCAGTATTTCAGTAGTACCAAACTCCACAAAGTGCTTTTTCCCAAAGGAGCTTTCTGATTGTAACATTTAGATTAAGTTTACATTGAGATCATTTAACTGTCCACTAATGTTTACTTCTTCATCTGTTTCTTTCTTTATCAAAGAGAGCATCTTCTAGGTTAGGACAGACACGTTTTTTTTCACTTTTACCTAACACAATACGCATTTGGAAGCACTAGCCTTTAAGAATTACCTTTCATATAACATGGAACTATCCCAAACACACATCAGGGTTAACCTAGAAACAGCTTACAAGGTTCTTCTACAAAACAGTCATAAGCATTTACCAGCCGTACAGACTGGAATAAAGTCTTCTCTGAGATGGGCTACACAGAACACAGTAATACAGTGAAAGAAAAATATACGCAAGATGTAGTGGTCAAAGCCCTTCTCTTTGTAGAGATTCCATAGGATTTCTAACACTCCAGCAGAACAGAGGACTTTTTAAAACACGGGCTTGTCTGAAAAGATTCTCCAATATTGTATATTGTACAGAACTCAGTTTCTTCAAGTCAAAGGTGGATTGTCAAGCAGACCTTACTGGGATTTGGATCTTTTGTTCCAGAAAGTCTGGAATTTCAAACACAAGCCTTGAGTAACTAACCATCAATCCAATTTAGCACAACAAACTCAACGAAGACAACTGTATTTAGCTTGAATATATATTTTTCCATGTCAGCTAAAACTGCAAAGAGTAAAGGAGGGTGTAGATGACTGTTGCCCCACAGTGATCATTAGGGTGTCCTTCTATTTGCAGAGACAAAGTGTCACATCCAGAAATATTTTCTTTAATTTCCAAGCTGTACTATCTTACATCATTATATGCTCCTTATAAAACAAGCGAAGAACTGTATCTTGGTCAGATATCTCAACAGGGCACATTTGCAAATAATTGCCTGCTACAATTATCCTTTTTGGCATGAAGTTTGGACTTCTTCATGATATATTCTAATTCAGTGGCTTCTACTTTTGTTATTCACTACCAATTTCTCTGAACCCAGCAATGTCAAGAGGTCAACATTTATATTGTTCAGAATACACCATGAAAGTAAGAGTAACCCTATATTCTATTTTCATTTTTCCCCTTTGATCATCCCTTTGACTGTATTTCAGTAAATTATCCATGTAGTTTTTATTTTGACAGCTCTCTTTACAGCAGTAAAACAAAATGTGTGCATTGCAAATGGCAAAGATTCAAATTTCAGCTATGTTTATCCAAAATAGCACTGAACTGCTTCTGTACTTATGCTATACTGCCTACAGCCTTACGGAAGGGGAGACAGATGGGATGAATTTAGCAGGGAAACAGCTGTGGCTTGAAGAAGAGACAAGCAAAAGTTTTGCTATCAGGCTTCATTATGTATCAAGGTACCAGTAAAATGTGTATCCGTAAGGCAGCCAAAAAAGTGTTTTTCATTTGACTAGTGATAATTACCTTTTCTCAACAGCTGACAATGTTCTAAGCAGCATTAAATAGGTATAATAATTAAGCAATAAGATAAGGCAGTCAGTGCCTTGCTGGGAATTACTGCTGTCCTTGGGTGTGTTGTGAGGCAAAAGGCTGAAGGGGTGAGTGACTTCAGCCACCCGAGAAATGTAATAGTCCCCCAGAAATGCACTGCCTGAAGTGTCTTCTTGCTATTAGAAATGGAAATTTAAAAAGGAAAAAAATGTTAGACACATTTCCTGTGGATTTTATTGACATGGGTTACCATTACAGAAAGTCAATGAAGAAATTCCATTTCTGCCCAGCCTATGAAAGCCTTTTCCCAGAGATACATATGCCTCTGCTCAGCTTGCCTGTGCATTTTATTCATAAAACTGATTTGGGAAGGACAAGTATTTGCAACATCTAACACATGTGTGATAAAGCACAGCAGATTACAACAGCCTTCACGATGGTAAAAGTTACAAGTCAAAGTGCTTTTAAGTCACATGCTTCCAAACACTTATTCTGTTGAATTGCCAATGCATGGTGTCAACTTACAGATGAGCTTTTTTTTAGTTCTGAAACTGTGTGTATGCATATATATACACACACATACATTTTTTTAAATATATATATGAAAGGTCAGACTCTCAAGTGAACTGAGCAAAGGGAAGAAAAACAACCCAAAAACTTGAAAGTTGTTTTTGACTACATGCAAGTCACACAGCTAAAACTAAGGCTAAATCCTTGGTCGTGTGGGAAGTGCTAGTGTAGTACTCAAAAAGATTATACTGCTTTACATAAGCAAAGATTACTGTAATTTCAGCCATGACACTGGGACAGCCTTTTGAAACTGGAGAAGTGGAAGTATTTAGCAACCTTGATTTGAATCAAATCAGAATTCTAAACTCTGTCCAGGATCAAGTCACAGGTAATGAGATAACATACCTGGGGCAAGAATGTACTTCCATATGTATAACTAAAGGTTAATTATGAGGTTAAAAAGAACTTCTTTAAGAAAAACCAAAACCAAACCAAACCAATTTCCCCTCTTTTCCTCCATAGATGAATTTAATGTTTATGAAGAACAAGTTAAACAAACACAGAATAATCTTTCATCCTTTTCCATTTCTTTCACATTTTGTGTCATCACTACTTTTCAGAACCAAACCAGGAACCCCTGAGCACACATAACTCTTGAGTACACTAGAAATGTAGATGCTAAGCAGGTCATTTCATACTGTCCTTCCTTATAGCCACTTCCCTAATCTCTATTTCTAAGTTACTATTAGGCTGCTACCAATTAGCAATACCACAAGGCACAATAAACACAACTACTTTTAGTGTTTAATATTTTAGGATGGCAACTTTTTAGAGTGCACTCAAACTGATGAGTATGACTGGAGCTCCAGAAAAGAATGATCATTTAACCAAGTAATAGGCAAAATAAGATTCTATCTGTGTTTAAGAGAACAAAACCACTGAAAAAATAAGTCTTTAGTCTCATAATGCATAAACAACAGCACTTCCAAATAGTTTGAAAAATGGAAAATAAAAAGCATGAAAGGAAAAAAACCTCACACCTTTAAGTGAACATTACTTATGGAACTACTGGCGTAAGACACATCAAGGCTAAACCCTCAAAGATTTAAAAGCAGGTTAGATTTATATATGGAAAATGAGAGCATCCACAGTTACATCAACTTCCATAGGAGCAGAAATGAACCCTGTGGAAGCAATCAAGCCACTGACGTTATCAGGAAAAATCACCCTCCTGATCGCCTTGCAAAAAATCCACTCTCTTATTGTATTAAAAACATAAATTGTCATTAGTTTTAGGTCTTTTTCTCTTATAACAATAACCTTGAAAGCATGCAGGTGCATAGATTTTGTTACAGAGCTGGTAAATTTTCATGACACACTTGCAAAGCTGTTTAAATGTCATTCATCTGTCTTCATTTTCAGTTCCCCGCTACATGGGAATGAAGAGTTTTAAATAGCCTTAGTCTGAAAATCTGAAAACCGGAAGGAAATCTGCTCCTGCTTAAAGTAGTTTGCCAAATGGGTTAATAGTCAGATTTTATTATTATTGGGAGCTCACTTAAGGCCCAATAGGAAGATCCAAATTACTGCTAAATATCCCAACTAGATATTTGCTGCTGAACTATTGCACAGTGTTAGTCTCACAGTGGCTATTTGAAAACATATTTTTTTTATGTTCTGATACATCACAAGGATAGCACAGAAATACAGTACAAAAAAATGAACTTTAAAAATGCAACAAAATTTGGAAGAAAGAGAATAAGGTGAGCATAAGAGTCAGGGATTTCAACAATATTTTAGGTGATAAACAATCAAGACTTGCTAAAGATTGATAAATGGCGTACACTTCTACAAGGAACATGGGAAAGGTTGTCCTCCAAACTTTATACTCATTGGAAAGGCTATTATCCTGGGTAGAAACCTTTATTCTGTAGCTCTGGATACCTTTCAGCAGATAACTTAAATGACATGCTTTTTTGGTGCTATTTCTTGCCATTAGACAACTGTTTTTATGAAGAAGCCAGAAAAGAAACACTGATCTAGCCTGTTCACTTTTTATATCACATCTCTGGGGAAAGTGGTGAGGAACACTGGTCCATGACTACTACCAGGCACTGAAGGCAAACTGGTTCAAAAAAGATGAGGTGATGGTGAGGGGGTAACTGTTGGATTAACACAAGAAGGATCATATATAACCACCAGAAGCAACCTCCACCTAAATTAAAACAGTTGCAGGTTTGTAGCAAATGTAGGAGAATAAAATGGAGTTTCAGTGGAAAACTACGGGTACACTTCTGCCCAATGATGCACATCTTTTTCAGCATCAGTGTCAATCTGCAGAGTGCAAAGCATTTCTAGATCTTGCCATATCAAGGAGAGTCTGGGCTGAGCTGTCAAAGACACCACCTTTATCCACCTCCATTTTAGAGGAGAGAATCAAGAATTCTTCGTTAATGCTAAATTAACATTTAAATTTGAAAACCAACAACTGTGCTGACAACAGAAAGTAACAAGAACAGCCTGGAACCTTATGTTGTGCTGTTTTATGTCACACGTATTTCAGGGCTTTTTACATTCCTGGTAGACAGGAACACAAGCTCACTATTAGTGAGCTGAAGGCTTTGATTCAAAGAAGTTGATGGCATGAATAAGAACTATCCCCTTGTCTGTTTTGGAGAAAGCAGAGTACATCAAAGCAGTAGAGTAGAAGATATTCTCAGGAGTGGACAATTACCAGGCTTAGCAGAAGGGGTGTTAGTTAGAGTGTTGATAGCTGTTCAACACAGAAGCAAGAAAACCTGGTTGTTTTTCCACATAACTTTTCTTTGAGGCATTGACTGTTCCCCAGGTTACGCTATCACTTTCCCAGATATTACTCTCCAGTTTCTAACATAAAATTGTGGTGGCCAGCTGTCAGGATGCACAAAAACTGAACACAGACACTGTCACTTTCTCCTCTACACCTTCTTCCTCACATTGACTATATTTTTATGCAATTAAAACAGATGCAACATTGACTAACTCTTAAAGAAGATAATTCAGATGATTATCAGCCCATTAACATTGACCCTGAATGCACAAAAAGCCTGTAACAAATTTTGAAAGAAAAAGAACATATAAGGACAAGAAGGTAAATGAAAAACATCAGAGAATGACATGTAAGTTAGACCAAGCAGCTTCTGTCACGCCAATCCTAAATTCTTTCACATCTGACTTTTTGCTGAAGGAAATGCAATAAATCTTGCCTACTTTAACTTCAGTGAAACATTAAATATCATGCCTTACCAGCACCTGTAAACTAAGTGGTTGTTGATAAGCAACTGAGTAAAATAAAGACCACAGCCAACAGGAACAATTGAAGGTGAGGAAGAATTGTAAGCAGATTTCTTCAAGTTTGAACAGATTTTTGAATATTTCGAATTATGACTCAGCACAAAAAGTGGGAGTGGGCTGATAAGTTTAAGAGATGCCATCAGCTCAGAGAAGGTCTGGGATGTTGCACAGAAAGAAACAGATGACTCAGAAGATTGGAACAGCAGACACGGGGTGCAGTTTTATAGTACCAAGTATTACACTAGGGACTTCAAGTATTCTCAGTTCATAGCAAAAGTCTCTGCTAACAACTTGAATTTACCTGTGAGGGAGTTCCTGAACATGCTTTTTGGATAGAGAAAGATTATCAGCCACCAATATTATGCAGCTGTCACAACATGATCATAGGATCTATCAGCCAAGCAATTTCCAGTAAATACATTAATTCCATCATCTCAGGTATTCAAATGCCTTCATCCAAACCCCTGTAGACAGCAGTTCTGATTGACCATATTCAAAAAAGATCAACAATCAGAAAACTGAGGATGATTGAGAGCTTACTACAAAAAGAACAAAAGAAGAAAGGCTTTACTTATTAATCAGAAGTAGGACTGAATAGATACAACAATTGTCTAGAATTATCTGCATTATCAGTGCCGATAAAATACAAGCAGAACAAAAGAACGATTTACCCCAATTTTGGGTCACAGACAAGTAGGTACAAGCCAAACACAAATAAATTCAGACCAAAAAGAAGAATCCCAATCAGAAGATCAGTGGTACTTGAAACAGTTGTCCAAATTGGAGCAGCTTAATGATTTTTTCAAAGGAGCTCAATACATTCTTAAACAAATCTATCTATATATAAAACCTATATATGTTAAGTATATATTTTATATGCACACACAGCGTACTGGTGACCTAGAATACATCTTAAAGAACATTAAGTTCCCTAAAACAATCTATCTATCTGAAAACTGGATGTGATATTTCCCTGTGCTTGTAGGCTAACAACTTAATTGCATACTATTTTGCAGCATTCTCTGAAGACTCAATATTGGTATACATTTTCAGGTTTACTAACAATTAACAATGGTTGCTTTACGTGTCTACTGTTCAAGCAGTTGGGGCATAAATGCTTAAAAACAGTATTTGGGGGCTTATATAATCTTACAGAATTAAGTATTTAGAACTGGAATATCTTACATATAAAAATATAAATAATATAGGCATTTATATATACTATATATAGACATCTATTTAGAAGGGGGGGAATAGACGAACATATATAGTAAGTAGATGGCTAGTGAACTGGACAGAAAGAAGGAGGGAGAGATCTTGAACATCCAGTTTCTATCCCAGAGGATGTGAACAGTGTGCAAACACCCAAACACTGAATAAAAGCCAAACACACCTTTTAGACTCTGACAGGATTTGCAACATATATGTATACGCGTGCATGCATATACACATCATCCACTGATTATTTCCTAACAGTACTTTTCTGTGGAGTATACATTTCTCAACCTAAAATGTAAGTCTATTAAATAGTAATAAAAAATTAAGTGATAGTGATAACCCCAAATTCTGGGCTGAGCAGAGAGTTTTATCTGGCTGCACTGCAAAACCAGACACAGTGACCACAAAGCTGTTTACCAACTCCTTGCATGAAAAGCCATACAAACAAGTCCATCTCTGATTGTTACAGCAGTCCCATTACAGTGAAATGACACCAAAGATATATGGGTATGAACAATGATGCTCAGGAAGAAGTGAAGTATACTGCTCTTTAAACATTGAGGCAATTTTAATAGCAAAGATGTTATGGACACCACCTATCTTAATTTATATTGTCAATATAAAAATTAATCCAGTTTAAACTAAAAGTCACAATATAGTGCACTCCTATAATTGCATTTCAGAACAGATGGTTAGTCTAGTAAAATAAAATAATTTGTCTTACTGTTACTTAAAAAAATACTAACCTATCAGTAAAATAAAAATAAGGAAGACAATATATTCAAAGAACAAACTAACTGGACTGAAAAAAAAAAACCCACAAGGTTTTTCTTTCAAAAACTGAGTTCTTCCACCCAACATTATTTCTTGAAAACACACACACAAGTAGTACAAAAGCTTTAAGCAGAAAATGTAAAATTTTAAATGTAACTCGATTGCTTCAGTTATCAAGAAATAATTTTAATCAATTGTGCTACTGAAGATTTGCCAAAGAAATCCAAAATCTCTACTGAGAAGTGTAATGGTGACAGCAATGCAGCAATTGTGATTTTATGTATCAGTTACTTGACACTGCTGGTATATTCTCTCTCTCTGTCTCAATTCTCATATATATGTGTTCTCTCATATACTATCACTTAGTAACAACAATAAAAAAAAAATAAACTTAATCGTGGGAAAACCCTTTAAAATCATTGTCAAACTGCATGTCACATTTTCTCTCTAACTCCTTGAGTGGTCTATTTAAGAATCCATTTTAGCTACTCTTCCAGATAAGCTTATCCATAAGAATCATACATTTCCCCATAGGTAGAAAACAAATATAATTTGTCACATGTTGTGCTATACAGACATTTCTGCACAGTTGCTGCACTACAGTAGAGTGTCTGAAGGGGAAGACACCCCAGGTAGTTGGCTGCAGACACATCTCAGCAACATGGCACGTAGTTACAATTTGACACATATAGTCTTTATAAATCCAATGTCTATGAAGTCAAACAAATCTCCTTCTTATTTATAGTAACAGGCAAGAGCAGATCTCTGCCGTCTTGTTACACAGATGGTTGTAACATTTTTATAGTTAACTTACAACCACTGATGCCTGAGGAATAGACACACATCTGCCCCAAACTGCCAGTCCTGTAGGCTCTTCTTTTTAACTTCAGCTACCAAAAATACAGTCGAAATACATGTAACACCATCAGCCCCCAAAAGCTACCACAACAAAAAAGCCCCATACAAATTTGCATAAAATGCATTATTATTAATGTTACACAGATTGGACAGTGATCACACACATTACAGCAATACCACTAGTAATACCAACTTGAATCACCAAAGCCAATATTGTAGGGAAAATTCATAGCCCCAGACACCATATACTGAGCTTAGTTTGGAAAAACATTTGGAAAAAAATCATCAGAAGTTTCTAAATTTATGATTTATTAAAAAGATTTCAAAAAAGCTTTGTACTTCATACAAACTACTGTCCGTATGTTTTGGGGTTTTTTTCTGCTTGATAAAAAGTAAAAGCATGGCTGGCTTATCTTGAAAAAAGGTAAGCAATTGCCTTGGATTATCTTTTCCTAGTTGAAGACACTGCTCTCTATATTTGCTTCATTTCCACACATCATCTGGGTCTTTAACAGGAAATAAACACAGAAAAGAGCTAGCTATACTGAGTTTAAAGTTCCCCACTTCAGACACTGTCCACAGAAGAAATTCTCTTAAACAGATGACTTACAAGCAAATGCTTGCTTTATGAAAAGAAGAATAGATGCAGAAAAGCAAAGCTGTAATTAAACCTTGTACCTACAAGAGTTATTAACTAAGTTCAGTGAATGCTTAAGTAGCCTGATGAAATCCTGACCCATGGCAGCTTGGGCAAATATTACTTATTGTTAAATATGTCCCATCAATAATAGATCTCAGCAGATTCTTGTCTTTTCCTTCATGATCCCCAGACTGGAAGATAAGAGAGACTGTAAGAAAGTGGATCTGCATTTACAGAACTGGTCTAACTACAGAGGTGAAAAAGCATGCTTGGAATTCAGTTCTAAAACAGATAAAGGAGAGAATAAACCAACATTATATGTGCACAGTTACTCAATTAATTTGATTTGGATTTTTCTTCCTCTGGAATCTATTTTTTGTGGAGCACAGAAGAAAAGCAGGAAGGTACTTTAACCTTTTATTTTTGCTACTTTTTTTTTTTTAAAAATTCTTGGCTAGCTTCTATCTTTATAGGTGCCTTATAAGAAATCCAATACTTTCTACTACCTGCTAATTTCTACTATGAACACATATCTACAGAATGGGAATGTGAAGAATGTAATAATAAAATTTGAGGTTGAAGATTTATGCCAATGTACTCTTTGCCACATAACAGACATGAATTTATTTCTCCAAGATTCAGAGCCACGAAGTCACACATGCTGACCAGTGGCACATCATTGACCCTTTATCATGGTAATTAATACATTTAAGATCATCTATACTTAGCTAGACAAATCATTGTCTAAAATGAAAAGTGCATAGCTGCAAAAGTAGCAAAACAATAGCAACCTAATGTAAAAAAAACCCAACATATACACATGCACAGATCCACAGTGTTGCTAGATGAACAACACTCAATGAACACCTCTTCATAAACTGCAGTGCAGCCTTAATGTGTCACCCTAGTCCTGCAAATTGCACATCTTTCCATTCAAGCTTGCCCCAAATAGCATGCATCAACTGTATAATTTTGAACGGACATCTACTTCTTTTAAGGATGTATTTCACTGAACAAACACACTGAAAGGGATGGATATTTGCATTACATTGAAAAGGCTGATTCAAAATCAACTTCAATGACTGCAATTTAAAGTAATCCATTTCTTTAAAACCTGCTTATATAATTTTGGATTATATTAATTTGCAGCACATATTCAGACAGAAAGATAGGAACGGCAAAGAAAGAGTTATCTTGTTCACTTTTAGGAATGCAACTATGACAATGACCAAAACATTGTTGCTCCAAAAGAAAGTCCAACTGATCAATTACATATTGTTCCTTCCACAAAATAGTTGTATTGGGCCCTGTTATATACTTCTAGGAGAACACAAGTAGCAACAGAGATTTCTTTTTAAACAAATACCACAACACCATATTATTCAAATACAAATGTTAGGTACTAAGTTAAGTCAAAATCATTTTGATATAAGAAACTTTCCAATGAAAGCCAGAATAACAACAGCTAGGAAATTAGGTAGGAGCCCACTTTGCAGGATTGCGTTGCAAAAAGACTGGTGGTATTTGTAGCTGCATACAAAGGGGAAACAAACTGCCTTAAGAAAAAATCATCCTGTACATTATTTTGCTGTGGTTATTCCTATCTGAGTGATGAATGAAAATCTGAGGCAAAGCATGTTATTTATTATTTGTTCTGCCTTTACTAAAATACCATAGTCAGATCTCTAGTTTCAAAAGCAGAAGAGAAAAATCACTATTTTTATTTGGTGGAAGACCTTCAACAAAATATAAAGGAACTGGTAAATTTATTTGTAGTAATAGTTATACTTTCTGCTTTTCTTCACCTAGATCTGAATACTTCATAGACAATTTATAGCACTTAAGAACTGGTACTGAAAATCTATTACAGTTTTCACATGAAAATTGAAATTAGATTACACTGAATTTTTAAAGCAGTTTATGATATCAGTTTTGTTACTACCTGGATTTTAAATGAATATAGTACAAGACTGTAATTAAAAATATGCTAAAAGACTCCCCAATTAAAATTCTGGTAGAATATACTGTTCATGATTCAAATACCTGATAATCTCTGTCATAGTTATATATTCTAAAATATTAAATAAGACAAATGCTATCACTGTCCTGTTTTCTCTCCTCATTGTCAGCAAAACAGCAGCAGAAGGTAAGGCACTGCCTGCAGCATGACCACTCTGCTTTCAAACCACTTTCTGTTCTAGACTAATGATTTCAATCTTTTCTAGTGTATAATCATTGCTGCTGCAGCAGAGAATGAGCAACATTTTCCAGTAGATCTATTTTATTTGGTTCTGACAGAAGGAAGGTTGTTGTAAAAACTTAAAAGCAGTCTTACATTAAACTAGATACTGATAATTCTACATAAGAACAGTTAAGAGAAAAAAAAAAAAAAAAGAAGAGAAAAGATGGTTGGTTTTTTTTTTTTTTCATTGAAAGTAACCCCGACTCTTCAGTGCATGAGTGCATGTCCCCCATATGCTAAGAATCTACCACAAGTAAAGAAACCAAAAGGGAGGTGAGATAAATAGAATGTGGCCATACAGACTAGGGACACAGTTGTAGCATTTTGAATGTCTTTGTTCTCTGAGCTATTAAAGACAGTAACAGTCCTAGGTTATAGAAGAATAGGATGAGGTAGAGACAGATTTGAAAAGGAAGATGAAAGAGGGGGTCTGGATGACTGAAGAGAATGCATGGAGAGCTTGCAAGAAACAGGCTGACTTGGACAGACCGAAGAGATGGCAGGGGAAAAATTATAAAGAAATAATTAGTAGTTCGGGAAAAAAAAAAAGAGCACACAAGACTGGCTGCTTCAATACAAGCGAGCTTTGCTCCTAACAAGTGGTCAGTGGTGAAATAAAGCAAAGAGACTTTTTCCCAGTCAGGACTATCTGGTCTAAATAAAGTTAAACTGTATTTTGCATTTCACTACTGACCAGAGGTACCGTGGCTGACCGGGTTTGCAGAATTGCCTATCAGTCATCTCCTGACTTTATCCTCTACCTCCCCAGCCATGCCCAAGTTCTTTCCAGTGCCTGTTACACTGAATGTGGAGTGGAAAACAGAACGAGAGAGCAGAAATTAACTTTCTGGTACCAAAAAGAAAAGTTTCCACAGTGATCTTTAAGGACGTCTAATCCAAATCACAGCACAAGGCATTATCAGCCTGGACACTCTGGACAGAGCAGTCAATTGGTATTGGTGGAAATATTCCATATTAGCCTTGCTGTAGCTGCTTCCACAGCTCTTCCTGTGGAAGTCGCTGCTTCTCTGAAAAGGCTAGTGGTGCCTGAAAGCTGTTAAAAGTTCTCTGGTGACTAAGATCTTCAGTAAGACTTGTCTGTTTATTCAAGTTAAATAATGGTAACCCCCAAAATACACCTATTACATGGCATAACAGAATCCACATCTGTACTCTACATTCATACCACTGAGTAACCTCCTCTTTTCTCCCCTCACCCCTCCTTTTTTGTTTTAATATGGTAAGACAATTCATCCAAGTTAGAGCAGAGAACAGCCGAAGCAGCCCACACACATATGCACTAGGCTTAAATTCTTTGGAAGACTATGTTGTTCAAGCTTTCCTTTTATTTATCCAAAATGGCACAAGCAAAAGATGTTATAAAAAAAAAACTTGACAGAATGTTTGGGGAGGGGAAAAGGGTGGTCATTTTCATAAGGAAATAATATTACTTTCAAACAACCTAGTGTCATTTTTAACTTTACACAATAGGCACAGTACAGCATACCACATACTGACAGATTAACAGGACCTCCTACCTCGACTTCATCCTCTCATGCATTCTCCCATGCTGGATGCATTGTTGGTCCAATTCATCATTCCGTTTCTGCATCTTCTCCAATCTGCCATGAAGATACTCTTTTTCCTGACTAAGCTGGTTGACTTCAGATCTACAGAAGTAAAACACAGTGATGATGGATGTTGTCAGATTTCATCCTGCAGCGTGCCATCAATATGTGGCTTCAGCATTTATAAAATTTCATACATGTATATGTAATGCATAAACAGGCTATTACTAGAACTACAGAAACAAAACACGGTTTCAAATAATCTCAAGACAAAAGAACATGATGCTGAAGAGTATCCGGCTCAGTCATAGGTTGGCTATGCTAATTTCAGCCTATTTTAAACAGTCATGTCATTTGGCATTATGTGTTGATGTTAAGGAAAATCAATAAATGTAAATTCAGCAAGAATTTGGCCAGCATTTTGAAAACACATTTCAAGTTCTTTATTAGTGAAAGCTAAAATCTAGTTTAAAAAATGGCTATCAAAAACTTGTTTAATCTTTACTGCACTGTACAGGTTGAACTTTCAGTAGTGGCACTGTTTTCAAAACTCTATTAAGCTAAGATATCCAAAATACCATTACGCAGATAAAAAACCAAAACAAAGCCAAACAAAAAAACCCCAAACACCGCCCCCCCCACCATTAAGAGGAAAATTAATAAAACTTTAAGAAACAAGGGACAAATCATACAGGCACACCCTAATCTACATAAAAATCAGCACAGCCTTTAAGAAAATTAGTCACTTCTAAGCAATTCTTATTCTTCACGAGTGAGCAGAGACACCAGATCCATGAATGACCTGGGATTGCTACTTGCTACATCTCTAACCATCAGCCCATGGAGAAACAGGCATGAGCTGTTTCTTAATATCAGGAAAAGATCTCAGATTAAATTGTGATAAAATATACATTATGCACTTGTACAGTTTAACTCTTTGGAAAAGGTTAATGAGAACATGTCAGAATCTGCTATACCATCAGAAAGTAAGAATCAAAAGCAAGCAAATTTGTTTTATGGCATCTGCCACTCCAGATCTTGAGGTTAAAAAGCTTCAGATATATCTTTAAATCATAAACTTAAATATGCTGCAGTTACAGCAGAAATATACTTTACCTTCCTGGCTGTTACAGAATGCAACAACAACTGACATTCTGAAAAACACAACAAAGTGCAGGGGGGAAGCAATATTCCTCCCCTCAAAAACATGTTGTTACACTGACAAGTCAAATCTGGAAATGACAACATAATCTTTTCATGTTTAAATAGAGAACAATACATGGTATCATCTGTGAATCTAAAAGAACTTAGCAAGGGAAACTTTGGAAGAAGATTGTATGAAATTGAATTTGGATAGGGAGTTACAGCTCTATTAAGGATCACCACTGACAAACACATCTGAATTTTGCTGATGTATTTGCACATCAAACTTAAATGCACAGGAGTTTCCTGGACAGGTACATATCAGTGGGCAGGATGTCACAGGAAGGTATCAGAAGTAGAATTTTTACACTAATCATTTAACAGAAATACCAGTAACTTCAATGTCAGCATTAACAAAGCATTGTCAGTTGGACCAATTGTTATCACACAGCAGGAATGCAGTCTGTACTTGATACTGATACTGTAAGAAAGACAATCAGTGGCTAACAGCAAAAGTGCACTGCAGAGCAGCTCAACAGAGACCTGACGTAACAAAGCCAATTGTGTGGTAACAGTGACTGAACTCAAAATTGTGTTACTTTTTTTTTTTTTGCCAGCAGAATGCAACAACAACATTTGCCATGTTGGAATAATGTAAATTATCATCCTTGTAGGGCTTCCCAAGTGGGGGATCCTGCTTCTTTTTCTGTATTTATATGTGGCTGTGTTTTTCATGGAAATAGCAGAAGCAACTTTCAAGGTGATAAAAATCTGAGTGTTTTAAAAGGACTTATCTCCAGCACTTTTGAAGGTACCTGAAATCTTTCTGGAAAGATCAAGGGATTCAAATCAACCAAAACCAAAATGCTACTGAAAACTACAATTAATGAAACAAAAGAAAGTACTGAATTCATTGAAAAAAATGAGTAGCAGTATCTCTAGTCTCTGAAATACAGCTCTAATGCCTGATGCTTTGAACCATGTTACTGGCATTCTCTTCTCCTAAAACATCTTTTTTAATTACAGTTGAAATGAGGAAAAAAAGAAATTAATTCCAGTTAAAGAATTATTTCCACAATATCCCTTCCAAGTAAATATCTAAGGGTTTGACCACCCAGATTCAAGTATTTCATTATGTGGAAGTTTTGGAGGACAGCATGTATGACAGGCACAATGCCTGAAGTCAGTGTTAAAAGGTTCATGTGTGTCAGCATTAAAGAAAGCAGACTGGTCCCAGTACAAGGCTGCACACCAGAAGTCTTCATTAGCATGTGACAAAGTTTCCCTCTGCATCTTTAAATATACCATTCATCCATCTCAGTTTCCAAAGATTAAGGTAGAACAGTTAATCCTATGTGATATCTAAATAGCTTCAAAATTGTTGGGTTAAAAAACCCTAACAAACACAAACCCAGCCATAATTGTAATAAGCCTGAACAACTGTACTGAGTGTGACAGCCCATTTATACTAGGAGTAGCAATTTCAACCAGCTAGGGGAAGACCGGTTCTGAGTAAATGCTTCTGCTCCCTAGCTGCCACTGCAGGGATGGGAGAAAGAGAGAGGTGGCAGGTCCTGAGTCCTGAATGTCAGCACAGAGTCCTGAATGTCAGAAATAGCCCACATGTCATACCAGAGGCAGATGTAAATTAGAAAAATCTACGCACTAAACACTATGTCTGATGGATCCAGAACAACTAAAGGACACAGCACAGACACGCTGATGTTGCTCCACAGGAGCTGCTCTAGGTCCAAAAGACCAAGTAGCTTAGAGGAAACTGAAGTGTGCAGACATTTGGAGTGCTGCCATCTGTGCTGAACTCTGCACAGAGTTGCACTTCTGCAGACTCAGGCTGGCCCCACAAGTCATGCAGTCATATTAATGTATCTGTGTATGCTTTTGAGATCTGATAGACTCAAAAGACCCATATAAAATTAATATTAATTTGAAACTACACAGAGCAAAGCTACAATGTCACATTAAAATGTAAAATGTATGCTTGTAAGTAGATGAGCAATATATTTTGCCAAATCTCATTTACTTGTCACTATATTAAAAATAATTAATTGATGACTGGTGGGAGGACAGGGACAACAACAAAACCTCTGTCTATACTTCTGAATCCATTCAACTACCAAGAAAGCCTCAACTTCTAATTAAAACAAATTTCAGTTTTTATCTACCATCATTGCTGGAAGAGCGTTGGAAAACACCTCCTAGGGTTCCTCCAAAACACTCAAATACTGGAGGCAAAGAACCAGCAAGTGTCAAATAGCCACAATTCAAAGTCAGTCTCAGGATATTTTTAGGATGAGCTGATTTTTGAACACTAAGGTGGCAATGCTGCCTTTACTCCTCTGAACCAGCTTTTGCATTGCAGTGCTTTTTAGGCACTGCCTTTTCCTACTTTTAAAACCAATTGTTTACTTCTATAGCAATCAAATACACGCTTTAAAATACTTTCTGCTGATACAGTATTGTTGCATATAATTGTTAAGACTGACTTTTCAGACAGCCTGTTTCACATCTTCATACAGCTACCTTCAACAAACATTTCACTCCTGGTATTGAGTGCAATGACTGCACTCAACCAAACATGCAGAAAAATAGTTCAGCCGGGTGTGTGTTCTTTACTTCAATTAAACTCACACAGTTGGATGCCTACTGTTGCCAAACCAGTAATATAATTTATACATTATAGTCCAAACAGTAAAACTACACTAAAAGTCATTTAACAATATTTATAACACCATAAAATACAGTGTTAAAATATATGAACTGCAATATGTACCAAAATTATAAAATTTGTTTCTCATCATCAGTGATTAAAACCAGGATCATTGCTCTAGCTTCAATACTCACAACCCTGGTGACAGATTAGAATTCAAATCTTAATGATCAATTTACAATTAACAAGATAGAAGTGAAACAAATTAAACCAACCATTATATATAACGAGACCCAATGGACTCCCATTGTTCCCCTTAATTACAAAACGCAAATCACAAATACACAGTGGGTAGTGTTAAGCATTAATCTACAACCTAGAAACTCAGACAGTGACAATCAGAGGAAAAAAAAAAAGAATGAAACAGAGAAGAAATCAACAAAGGACTATATTTTTAAACATGCCCACGCATACAAAAACCTTCACAGACACTATCTTCTTTCTGCACAGCTTGAGGGGTTTATAATTTGTCTGACATTGTCTTTCTGAAGCTTTTCTAATCCTGTGTAGGGGCTAGCTCACAAAAAAGGTTCCAGCTTATGTAGAAACAAGAAGACTTCAGTTTAGATTTCTCAGAAAACCTGTATTAAATATAAAAATATATGTGCGATTCAGAGGCATCCCATTGAAATTGTGCAAAAAAATAGTTGTCATAGATAAATTTGAAATCCCTCATATTACAAATGGGCCCTTTACTTCCTATTAAACCCCCCAAATTTTATATCAACTCACTCGTGCTTCTGTTATTTAAAAAAGCTTGAGTATTTTACCAATTAAATAATGATACTGCTAGTATACAGTTATTGCCTAACCATATGGAAACTAAGGCACAAAGACTCTAGAGGTATAGCAAGAAAATACATGCCTAGGTCCAAAATTCAGTTTACGGTAAGGCAGAAGACATGGAAAAAATATTTTCCATGCAAATATGGCACACTGCTGCTTCATGATCTGCTTTTATTAATGTACATGAGGATGAAGTTATAAAATCTTCCAAAATTGATTACTCTTTTTTCATTATTTTTTTTTTTTTAGGACAAAGCTACAGCATTCTGTCCCAGAACTGTGGTTTTACACTACATTCAGTGACAACGAGCATGAAGGTTGCCTTTTGGAGGGATGCTACTGAAAGATACACACTGATCATGCATTTAAAACTTTACTAAAGTCATTTTCTGCATCTGATCACATCACGTTTTGAAGCCATTTGGTTTACCATTCCCTGCCATCTCCAGTTCCACTTTTCTATTCTCATTTTCCCATGTTTTCTTTATCCCTACCTATTTCTCCATTCTTGTTACTGACTGCAGCAGCTCCCACTCCAATGAAGGCAAGCTCAACCTATTTTAGGGCCACTTCTCAGAACTGCTTTCATACGTTCTTCCATACTGTTTCTTGCGCAAAATATACCACTTTCTGGAGATCCAAGAGGGCTTTTTTTCCCCATTTCAGGTTCTTGACATAGTCAGCTAATGCTGCTAGGTGGAGAAACACTTGGCAATCTCTGGTATTTATTTTCAGAGAATAATGTGTTTTCACAGTATGTTTTCTGTCTTTCCTTCATCCTTTTACAGTTACTAGTCTGTGACTGAGAGCTCTAGCAACAAAGTCTGTGTGCATTTTTATTGCTGGAATAATAATATGATTTGAATCTATTTAGATTTTGTATTACTTTAGCAGAGGAGCCTTGCATTTTCAGAAGAAAAATTCTGTTTGCTTCTCTCTCCAGTATCCATCACAACATTTACAAGGGAAGATTGCTTACATTTCCTTAAGTTTCTCATTTTTCCCCCAAACACTCTGGATGGGATTCATCTCCCAACTTCAGCCACTTAACAGCTAGTCAACACTTTATATTCAGTGGAAAGTAGGATGGGGCAGTGGAGGCAGTACCTGTGGGAAGCATCATATATTTTATATATGATATATATATATAAAAAATATATACATATGTGTGTGTATATATATAATTCCCTTTTGACCATTCCTGGAAACAGGATACTGGAATGAGCTATCTCCCTGAGAGAGTGTTGCCCCTGTTATGTTACCCCAACAGAATGATTAAATCTGCCTAACACAAGAAGAATCCTATCTTGAAAATTAATTTTATGTCTTTGCTGAGTGTTTTCCTTGCTTCACATAAGCCATGTGAGATGATCCTTGCCTTAATTACCAAATTCAGTTTGCATGAAAATTACAGAAGTTGCAAAATGCCAACTCACCACTTAAAGTCCTATTAATTACTTTAAATATGAACCCTGAAGAAAGTTTCAACTGAGACTGTTTTCACACTTAAAAATGTAAAATCAAATTATTTACTGGTATAGCACTAAAGAATTATTCTTCTTAAGGTAGCCCTCTCTTACAGAACTTTTAAATAGATACCCTCATACTTTTGGATTTATTTAAACCAGTTATAGCTCCCAGGTCTCGTTCTATTCCTGAATTTTTAATGGCTTTGTATATAGATCTGCTATTGATTTAACAAGAGCATCACATAACAAGCAGCAGCACAACCAGAGCTTCAATGATTAGCAATTTTGACGACAATTATTTCAGAGATAATTATTCAGTGTGTAGTATTGTGAATGGAGCTTTAAGTAAATAATTAAAATAACAGACTACAGTTTTAAGAATTTCAAATATTTAGTATTTTTCATATAATTTCAGATAAACTCAGATTGTGGCTTTGTTAACAATTTTCCACTCTTCACATTAAGAATATGAGCACTAATAAGAGAATAGTAGGTAATTTTCTTCATTGGAATTGTCTCAGAAATTTGAAGTAATAGCCAGAAACATAATCTGAAAAGTGGAAAATTAGAATTACCCTGGATAAAAATCTATTCATGTTTCTAAAGTGGTATGTATTCTATTGACATGATACCCAAGACAAGTGGAATAATAGTAAATATTAAATCACATACACACAAAA